>JAHZMT010004044.1:0-69587 GCA_027743785.1 Sinhomidia bicolor
ATATTAACTTATCTTAAGCTTATCTTGAGCTTATCTATTGACATCTTCGCTACTTTAGAACACTCCGACGTGTTCGGTTTATTATGTATTCATTTATTTTGTTTTGTGACATGAAAGCTTTCTTTTGCCAAAGTGATGGTGAGTAGGATAGCCTGTTTGTTTGTCTGTCTGAGAAAATGTAAATATTTGATTATTTGCAGGGGATTTTAATGTTTAAAAAAATACAGTAATCTTGTATTGTTTATATATGTCACTTTGCACTTTCCTTGTGAAAAGGGAATTTTCTTTCTTTTGTCCAATGCTGGGAATGCAGTATGAAAAAATACACATCTTGATTTAGTTTTTTAAACTGACAGCCTGAAATTTTAGTAGGTATTCTAAAATTACATTTGTCCACCATGTTTTGTAACCGTTTTTAGCAGGTTTTTGTTTGTAAAAAAAATCTTTTTAAACTGGTGCGTCTAGCTTTGACTTGGTTTCTAGCCATTATAGTATCGGAGTAGTAGTAGCTTTTGTCGTCTATACAGTTTCTCCACTCTACCATAAGAAAAAGTTTTTTTGACAAGAAGAAGTATCATAATAATGGAAGAAAATCCTGTATATATGTGTATTTACATATCTATATCTTAGTTACGGTCATATTGGTCATGTGCATATATAGATTAAAGATATAAATATTATTATAGGGCTCTCCCATGTACTTTTCCGTTTTATGTACATATTTACAATTTGCAGGCAGGCACATGAGCATGCACCTCCACCACCACCGCCAAGTCATATGTTACGGAATACATTGAAATTCTCGCAGAAACTAACGAGACGTGATCGTATAAAAGTAAATCTGTAGTAGTGGAATTTTTTTAGGGAATGCTACTACGATTTATTTACTACACGGCATACGGCAAACTAAAGAGGTGCAATTTTCTGGCAAAATGTGTGCATTATGTTCACTAATACTTTCGGTATAGTGGCGAATGCCGTAAATGGTGGTACTGCTGCTGCTTCTACTACTACGACTACTGTGCTTGTGCTTCAAGAAGAGTAGTACTCCTACTACTATTGCTACCACTGGTCATGTTATCATTACGGTCCCTTTTTCCCAAAAAAAATAAAAGATGCATAATGTCTTGGCAGGTAGCAGGGTGCAGTATTTATATAAAATGAGAATAGCCCAACGCGGAGTCTCACAATTATTGCGTTTGAGAAAGAAGCCAGGGAAAGTTCACCTGAGCCAAAGGTAAAGCTTGTGTGTGTAAGTGAAGGTTAAACAGAAGGATTCTCTAAAAAAACACAATCATTGCAAAGCTGCCATCCGATCCTGCCACTGCACTACTACTACTACTCTGCTGTTTCCGTAGCTGCTGCTACTACTGCTGCTGCTCGCTCCTTTAAAAACAATCTCAGTAGTATATAGTTATTTACATGTAATCATACATTAAGTAATAGAGGCGACGCAAGACGCAAGGAGCTCTCTCATTGATTCAAACTGTGAGAACAACACGCGTTTTTTAAGGCAGATTCAAAATTCAAACTGAAACGAGGAAGCAGTAGAAGCGCGCTGACAGCAAAGTAATCAGATTATAAATTTGGTCGTGGTCACAGTAGTGAGTGAGTGAGCGAGTAAGAGAGAAAGGGAGAAAAGAGTGTGTCGAGTGGAATGAAAACAAGAACGACACGACACTACTGCACAGGGACAAAAAGTTTAATGGTGCGTGGAGTGGAGTCGTATTAAAAAGACACTGATTGAACAGCGTGATTACAGAATGCAGTTGAAAAAGAGAGTGAGTGAAGGTCGTCGTCGTCTCGGTACACGATTGTTGTTCTGTTGAGTAAGGCTCCAACAACTTAAATGGTAATACACATTTGTAGTGGTAGTAGTAATATTATGTCTCTTCAGCAGCACGAGAGCTTCTTTCTACTACCAACTACTACAACTACTGATGTTCTCTTTCGTCAATATAAACAGTATACCTACACATACCAATATAAATAAGCAGCAGCACTGCAAAAAAACGAGTGTCTATTAAGAAGACAGTAAATGCAAATAAAGGTTACAAGCAGAAAATGCCGTCATGCGTTAAAAAATGAAGTGTACAAACAACGGAAAGAGTAAAGGAAGAAAATAGTCAGTCATGATGGGCAAGTAAACTTACATACTTAATACATACCTTTAGCTCATTAACATGTTAACAATGTGGCAAGTGAACAGGAGAACGTTTGCTGAAAGTTCTTTTTTTAAGTTTTAAAAATTAAATAAACAAAGAGGGAATGACTTTTAGTCAAATAATGGGCCATGAATATATTATTATTATTACATAGGTACGCATGGTTCCTTGAAAATAGTCAGCAACAACAGTATCCGTTCCTTAAGCCGGAGACATTCTAAAATTACTATTGGTATTATAATTTAAAAAAAAGACAACCACTCTTGTCACAGTGAACATACCACGACGCTTTTAATTTTTTTCAAACATTATCCAAATTAGAATGAATGACTGTCAGTTTATAACGGACATGGTACATCTTTCCAGATCAGTGTGAGTGCGCGGCGAAACATTTTGATAAATGTTTGTTTTGTGTGGAGTCAATCTTAATCTGGGGTTACGTGATAATAGCAATCAGTAATCTACTTAAAAAAGCGTGTTGTTGTGTTGTTGCCGTGTCAAACGTATAGCAGATTAGGAGAGACGAGTTCCAGTCACGGTAGTACCACAGTGTGTGCTACTTGCTATATTACGAAGCATGGATACCGATCTCATTAATTCTAGAAATGATTCCGATCGATAAATACATACTTAAGTTCAACTTGTATGCGAGTCAGTGATTTATTTTAAACTGAGCATTTTGTTCCAATTATTTATTTATTTAGTCATTTTTTTACTTTAACGCTTATTGAACGATATGGTAGTGACCCAGTGAAACTTGTGAAGAATGAAGATGAAGCGTAGCATCCGAACATAACAAGAAAAAAGAACAGACTAATATGTACATTCACAGTTTCACAGTGTTGATTGATTGTGTCCCTCATCATTCATTATCATGGATCTCCGTTGATTAGAAATATTAAAAGTATAACTTTTAAAATACCGTGTTTGAACATTGACAATTCATGACATGCTATCTTCTTTGTTAATAACACAGATTATATAATAATAAATTGGTGTTTAGTATGAATGAACAAACACTTGTTCGCATGTGCAATCAATATTGCGTCAAGTTGTTAAGATTTATTGTGAAAGTTGGGGAACAGCAAAATTGTGCAAAAATATTTTTGTCAACAAATTATAATAATAATTATTATTATTCTACGCAAACGTTTTGATTTACCACTTGAATTACTGCTCCAGAAAGTAGCTGCGCAATCATTTTCGTGTTGTTGAATGAAAAGTAATCAGCTCAAATTCAAGTGAAACGTTTAGAACGTTAATCAATTATTATAAATTATTAAAAACATTTTTCATTTATTTTATCCAGCACCACCACCCATGGATGTTTTTAAGGTAGGAAAAATGTGAACTTGAAATTACAAACTTCATACTCATACAGCTGTAAAATATTGCCATGGTAAAAAAACATTATGTTTGAATACAAACTTTTTGATGACAAGTGCTTATCAGAGAAAATGAGAGAGAAAAAAACTTTACACTGTTACTCTCTGGTGGTGTGTGCATGTCATGCAAAAATCATACAACTTGTATGATCTACATTTATTATACACATAAGCACTAACAACGCGAAAAGCAACCAGTCAGATCATTACGGATTGAGTTCCTTTGTTTCTATTCCAAGCTAAAAAAAACTTTTTTGCAATTTTTAGTTATTACTTTTATTCCTCATCTCGCTTTATGTATGATGATGATGGGGTAATAATAATAATCTACCTTGTGTGTATGATTTGTCTTGTTTATCGTCAACACCAGTGCATTTTACATAAACGTCTTGGTTAAAGAAACGTTCCTTGTTTTTTTTCGTTTCTCATGTTCTGTTCTCATGACGTTCCCCTACTAGTAGGAGTGCTTGTTTTATAATAAACTAGATACTGACACATACATAAAAAACAATCGACTTTTTCATTGTATGGAAATACATGTTAAATGCCATACTTATTAATCCTCTTGATTGTGTCAAATGATGGGTCAAACGCTTGTTCCACATTGCCCTCGGTTTGATCCCTTGCTTGACCTGATCAGCACTACTACAGTAAACTATCTCGCCCTCGGACACAAGGCTGCAGCTTTCCTGGAAACGTTTATTTTTAACTTTGCTCCTTCCTGCACTAGTACAAGTAGTCATAGGGACAGTATAAGGAACAAACGCCCAGCAGCCAATTCTAGCAGTGCTCGTAACAACAATGTGTTTTGTCCTGTCATCTACCACCTCTCACAAGAAGAACAAGATTCGTTATCATTGTTGTCCAGTTGTAAGAATAATGTGTTTGATAGTAGTAGCAAAGTCAATGTCAGTGTCTCCAATAATAAAATTAGTCATGTAAGCTGCTCAGTGATGATGATAATGATGAAAACGCCAGTGTTTAAAGAGTTTAGGACTATTGACTTACACAACGTTTCCATGCCGTCATCACTACTCCCGTCAATACCAACATCATCAACAACAGCGTCTCATCAGTCGGTCCGCCACCAACATGCAAACAGTGACATGAGCAGTTGAGTGTTACTGTACTTGTGAAACCAAACAAAGATCATGATGATGATGATGATGCATGCGTCATTACTATCCTTGTTATAGCGCTGACTTTCACCCTTATTATTTATTTATTTATTCATTCGCAGTTCTTGATAATAAACGTCTTGCTCTAACGGAAGCTACATTGTTGCCGCTTCTCATCATCAATATCAAGCCATCCAGCATAATTAAATAAAAAAAATTTGTATACCAACGCACGCACGCATTCGAAATCGCTATCGGCTGTCACGTTACGACTATTTTGGAACCGGACTATATACTAAAGCTTGAACAGATTTTCGTACGCTTTAAAGTTGATTTTTAATTGGTCATTGTTTCAATTAAAAATCTATCAAAAAAACATTACCTGCTGCAGTTGTGACTTGTGTGACCTGATTGTAAAGTCGCCTCAACTTGTAAATGTAACAAAGTGGATGCATAATCTAACTTTATTGCTTACATATATACATACATACATAAATGCATGAATATGTAGATATTCGTAGACGTAAGTTGTAAAATTGAACAGTGTGTGATAAATGATTGTTTTTGTGTAATACTGAATGCTTTGAAAGTACATATTGCAGTTTGTATGCTTTCGCCGATGGTGAGTACTTTATAATACAGCCGTCTGTTAAATGCGTCAATGTTAACTTGGAAAAGACAAAGGATTGATCGCTCATCCCTCGTTTAAAAATTCCACTATAATCATAAGATTATTACACTTTGCGAGAAAAGTGTGCACCAGCCCCGAAAAAAAATACGGAAAACCATAACATTTTATAGTCAGCTTATCATCTTTAGTTTCGTGAAAGTTTCGTATAATGGGACATTTCCTGAAGACCAGGCGTGGTGGGACGTTACTCTTTCAGAGTGTAATGTTAATACCGTTCTTAGTAAATGTGGCCTTACTTGTTGACGGTTTGCCTGTGAACCGCAATAATAACTACTCGTCTGCACTGCTCGGCACTGACGCAAACGACCCCGTTTCCACACCAGATGACCTGGAGATAAGTTCCGAGGAACTGGATGAAGAAGAGGACTTTCATGCTTACCCATTTCAAATTATAGACCCTTCCACTAGTCATTCCGATTTGAACAAGTCAAAACTCCCTTCAGACTATTCCAACTCTCAGGAGCAGCTCTCATACTCATCCACCGTCACTTCTGCCAGTCAGTCCGGTAAATTGCACGGGAAGGGACATAAGATCAACAAAGCGTTACGTAAGAATCGAAGGACATTACCCGACGAAAATAATGAAAATGCAACTCGTCAGCACCACGGCGCCACACAAATCCCACATCATGAATCATCCTCAATACGTCATGGAAGAAACTATAATGCACCTGCTACTTTTCCCGTCACTCCGCCGGAGGACACGTCACACCATAAGTCCGCGATAACCTTGGCTACAGAGCAAGCTGAAAATAAACGCACTAGCAGTAGAAGGCAAAGTGATCAGCCTGTCCCAGAAAAGATGACAGACAACAATTCAGAAGTGAAAATTATTGGCATGTCAATCGACTACGACTCTGACAAACGAAGAGTTAGCTATGATTACGATGGTTGTCCCAACATTTTGGAAGGGATGCATGTGAAACTTACGCTTTATGGAAAGTTCAAGAAAAATACTTATTTTCGCTTCTCCAAATTCCATGTTTGTGACGATCCAAAGAATGACGATAGAGATTATGTGGTAAGATATGATCAGTGTATGCATTTTATAAAATATTTTTTACATGATCATCACACATATCTTACTATCTTACTCCCAATTTATAGTGCACCCTATCATATGTACAAATTTTTACATATCAGTTTCATAATGTAAGTAATCGGCGTACTTTTTTAAAATGATGTACAGGTGGAAATTCAAGATGAAGATGAAACAGTCGGTATTGTCCATTGCCAAGTTCCATACGCTGGCGAGTTGAACGAAGTCTACCTATGTTTAAAAACAGAAGGGGACATGCATTTTAAACGACAGGGTGAAAGTAAAACCGGTCATTTCGGTTTACCAATACGTCCCTGGCTACTTATCAAACTTACGAAATCCATGTTTCCTCTCTATCTGCACGTTTCCTTTATCATGCTCCTTCTGTCACTTTCTGGTCTCTTCTCGGGCCTCAATCTTGGTCTCATGTCCTTGGATAAAACAGACCTCAAGATTATTATGAACACGGGATCCAAAGCAGAAAAATATTATGCTCAAAGTATTGCTCCTGTCAGAAACCACGGCAATTTTCTTCTGTGCTGCCTCCTCTTCAGCAACGTCCTTGTCAACGCAACTCTCACAATTTTAGTGGACGACCTAACCACCGGATTGATTGCAATTGCTGGCTCCACATTGGCCATTGTGATTTTTGGCGAAATTATTCCACAAGCGATATGTTCGCGATATGGGTTAGCTGTTGGCGCGAGGACAATTTATATCACAAAGTTCTTTATGATTGTGACGTCTCCATTGGCGTATCCACTCAGTATACTATTAGACAAGGTCCTCGGAGAGGAGATTGGAAATGTGTACACGCGAGAACGGTTGAAGGAACTGTTGGAGGTTAGCCCATGACAGCTGTTGATAGTTTTGCCATGTATCTCATATAATATGTACTTTACTCAGCAAAAAATTCAAATACTTATTTCAATAATATAGGTTACAAGAGATAAGCATGGATTGGAACCAGAAGAGGTTGGGATAATTTCAGGGGCTCTTGATTTAAAACTGAAAACTGTGAAAGATGTCATGGTTAGATTGGAGTCAATTTTCATGTTGCCCTCTGACGCAGTTTTGGATTTTGAAACAATGGCTGAAATCGAGTATCAAGGTAAACAAGGGATCTTTATTTATTACAGAATTGATTGTCTCTACTTTTGTTTCTCACATGCTGATTGTTATTTTGACTGATGTTTGGTTTTAATTGGAAAGGCTACTCTCGGATACCGGTATACGATGGAGAACGTTCTAACGTTGTTGCTCTGATCAATGTTAAGCAGCTTACACTTTTGGATGCCAGTGATAACATACCACTTCGCTTGATAATGGATTACTACAAAACAAATTTGTTCTTCGTTTTTGAAAATACCCATTTGGATTTCATGTTCAAAGCCTTTCGGGAAGGTGAGTTTACGTAGTGGAAAATTTATTGAACAAGCGAATGGAAAAGAGCTCGGTGCTTATACATATACTGAATCAATGAATTTCATTAAATTATTTCTAGGAAGTAGAGGTCATATGGCTTTCGTTCAGCGAGTTAACGATGATGGGCCTGGAGATCCATATTACGAGACAGTAGGGATGCTCACGATGGAGGATGTACTAGAGGAGATTTTGCAGACGGATATTCGGGATGAAAACGATAGTGAATACTTACAAATATTCCAATGTCAATATACCTAGATAATAATATAGTGAACCCTGAACCCATTTTGCTAAAACCAATATTTTTTAATATTTTCATTTTGTAGTTGAAAAAATAAATGCCCGAGCTGGTAATCCAAAACGTCCGCCTGCTGTTCCATTTAAAGAGAAAAAGAAGCCAAAAAAGGTTGTTGAGATTCCAGCAACGTTGATTCTGGCTGCAACGCAGTACCTTAGTACATGTAAGAGCTAATTTAACTTCATGTTGGAAATAAAATATTATTTTTAAAAAATGCACAAACCAATAATGACCATTTGGGGTTTTTGCAGCTGTTGAACCTTTCAAGTACGGTAACATCTCCACTCATATAATTCAGCGTCTTCTCAAGACTAACGTCCAATATGTGAAAGCCCCCAAACGGAAAGGTCGTCAAAAAATCCAAGAAGTATTTCTGTATGAATGTGTAAGTACTTTGGCTTTATTTCAGCAACTGGAGGAAAGAATATTTTGTCAATTACTTTCCAAAAGTGATTTTACTCTGCTGTTTCATCTCTTTTTAGGGCAAAGCAGCAGATTGCTTTATAATGGTTTTGGAAGGTCGCGTGAATGTCACAGTTGGGAAAGAAAGATTGATGTACGAGGCTGGTCCATTTTCAGCATTTGGAAACGATTTCCTTCTAAATGATTCCCTTGGAGGTTGGTTTTTTATAGACCTGTTCTTTGATCAAACAAGTGAGTAGAGGTGATATACTTTTTCACATTTATTTCATTTTCTTTCTTTTCAGTACCCATTACCATTCGAAACATTAGCACTGGAGAATCAACACTGAGTAGCCCTACAGATCTGGATCCTAGTGAACGGCCATCAATTACATCTGAAATAACCGACGTGAAAAGACGTCCAACTTTCATACCTGACTATGCGGTTAAGGTTGTAACAGATGTGTACTTTCTCCGAGTTAGGTATGACCATTACCGACATGCTGTAGCGGCTACAGATCTGGAAAGGGCATATTCCAATGATCCCGAAAACGTTCGGGTTGACAATGAATGGCAAGAGGAAATTGACAAGGTAAATAATACTAAACACTTGTAGGCACTACTGGTAGCAAAATATATCCATTAAACAAAAACTTAAATAAAAATTTATCAAGGTATTGGATGATGGAGACGAGGACAATGAGCAGGATGTCCTGGAGGAGGAAAAAGTTGAAGGAGACACCCAAGAAGTGCGAGAAGAAGTATGTTATCCTATGACTTAAAACATTAAAAAAACAATATTAACTGACTTTATTTTTTAAACTGAGTGAGTTTATGCTTTGTCCATAAAATTCGTAGAAGAGTCCAAATATTCTGGTGAACGGAATCCTTCATAACAATCCAAAGACTGAGAAGGACGCTTCGACTTCCGAAACCGATGAGAGTGACAATACTAAGGACAGTGACCCTGACGAGAACAATCCCACGGAAGTGACCAAACTACTGCAAAGCACTATGGTCATGACTAACAGCTAGTGTCGCCCGTGTTTCTCAAAAGTCTCATTGCCAGTTCGGCCGTTATCGCCAAAGTGAACAAGACATCTTACAACTTAAACCAAACGCGTACCGGATTCCTGATAAAATTCGTAAAATTGATAAAACTAATAACTGAACACATCATTACTATTTCTCATCAACAATATTATATATATTTTTGTTTGTTCCGACAGCAAAATGTAATATTGTATACCTACAACCTACACACTATTACTTGTTTGTACAGTACGTACTATAACGTTAGAAGTTACCGTATGCATTTATCTCCTTTCGATGTATTATTCAATGTATTCTTATCATTGTATACAATTAATTTCATAATTACTTTCGTATAAAAAAACACCTACTCATTCATTTTGCAAATAATGGGACATGCATATCCAGCCACAAAGAACATGTCGCCATTTGCCAAGATAGCTAGTATTTATTATTTTTATCAGTATTTTTCCACCATATAGAACAAAAAAACACTTTATTTGTCAAAAAACATGCATAACTTTTTTAGTCAGTAACAAAATAACCAAGTTCTTAAAAACTCGTATTATAATCGCAAGTTGTTATTACGCATAATCATGGTATAAACCTCAATTTTTAAGTCATTTTTCTTTCCTTTTACTTCCTATTATTGTTATGAATTGATTTACATGCGTGACCCAGGCCTACTTCATATGAATTTGAGCCCTTTGTGTCGGTTGATTGATAATTTTTAAAATACATATTTTAAAGCTTATATTGCACTGATTTAATGCACAGATGATAGAAAGTTTTTTTGTTTTTAAAATAGTTGTTTGTTAGTTCTTTGGTCGATTAAAAACATATAAAATCTAAATTATAAATTCAATTAAAGAATACATGATTTCACATTCACAAGTGCCAAATAGAACAGTTGGGGATTAAAATTGAAATTTTAGTCAGACTATAACAGAGGAGAAATAATTTATTCAGTTAAAGTAGTAGCCTGTGGCTTGCTCACGCAATACAAAAAGAAATAACAAATCGTTACTGTACTATAGTTCATAAATTTATATTATGCTACCTTGTTGTTGTTATTATTGTATAATGTGTTAAATAATTGTCGTTGAAAGCAAAGAAAAATGATTAAAAGCGTTCCTCATTGTCAATAATGTCATAATAATAATAATAATATTAATAATAATATTATTAATAAGCATAGTCAAGTTCAGCTCAAAAATTGAATACTACCAGTTAATGGATGAGTGCGTCATGTGTATTTATCCGTTTGGTAGTTGACTAAAAACATGAATTTTAACATAGTCTATCTATATGTATATACCTATGTATAAACGCTACTTGTTACGACAATATAATTTTATTTTGTAAAAAAAAGTTGGCAAGGAATGTTACAGAGTCAATGCAGATGAAAAGTGCCATGTTAACCAACACATGGAATGGGAACATAATTTTTATTCTTTCTAGTGAACAGAGCAACATTACTACGATTTTCAACTTTATTTTTTAGTGTAGCAATTTCATTATGTAATTAATAATGTCAATATTAATTATTATGAAATAGTCAACAGTAACAGTTGCTACTCTACGTATTTTTAATTTCAACATTTTTAGCAACCCATATTATTTTCGTCGTGTACAGAAGTGGTTAGCAAATGTTGAATGTATTATATTACGCTGTGATTTGTTTCAATCATTATTATTGTTAGTGTTTTTAATGAGTACTTAATTAGTCAACTATCATTCATTACAATGTTGATACCTTTTCAGTCTACTCGTCAGGATTATTTACTTGTATTAATTTTGCTTTTAAAATTGTTCAATTGTATGATGCATTCACAGTATTTCATGTTGTTTTTTAAATACCTAAGTTAAGTTTTGTCCTGGAATATTTTTAGCAAGTTGTAAAATTACGGTAATGCAACCGTAACACATCACGGGAAAAAATGGTATAAAATGAAGAAAGACACTGGTTGAAATAGTCAACACAGGAACATCGGTTAGATTTCTAATTAATTTGTAAAACATAAGGGTGAAGAAAATACGTTATGAACTTGTAAGTAATCCAATTTATTGTTCCGTTTTCCATACAAACATACAATATTTAATTGTAATATTCCTGTATCCTTTTCCACTACCTTAGTTTAGTTTTTGCTGATGATTATGAATTATGATGGTAGCAAGTATCGAAGTAATTTTTTTTCGATATTTTTAAAAATAAACTGTAATTATAAAAGCATGATTTTCCTTTTTGTATAATGAATAAGCTTTCGTTTATTTTGATGGTTTTCTTTATTAAAAGTTATTTTAAAGCATACATATGTTCATACCGTTTATTTTATTACTGTCTTTTCGTTAAATCCAGATCAATCAAGTAGTCTCCATAATAACAAGAAAATTACATAGTGAATTTCATTAAAAAAATGCATGCGCTTCAATAGTTATAGCATCATAATATTGTCTATTTGATTCATCCGTTCCACACGACTTGATAAATATTTAGACTTGATATTTTACTTTCCATTTCCAACGGTTTATCAAAAACCAATTGGTCAACAAAATCCCGTGTGTTTTATGAGCACTTTTACTATACCAAACCTTTGGCATTTTCTTTTCAAGGTAGAGACCCCTTTTAACAAAAACGTGAGAATGTAGTCAAAAGACCATGTTGTATACTTTCTCACATTTATCGTTAATGACAAGGTCAAATCAGTTTGTTGTGCAGCATTGAACTTTTGAAAAAAACCGATACTCTGCAACGTTAGAGCATTCATTTACAAATAACAATTTAATTGACAGTTGGTTGATGTATACATAATTTATACTTAAGCTCACAAAACAAAGTACTTAAAAGACGCAATACACAACAAAATGAAACTAGTTATTTGTCAAACTCAAGTATTTATGGTTGAATGACACTGACAAAAAAAGGTTAAGCTAAGCTCAGTTTGTAGTGGTAAAGGCGTGTGTGTATCAACAAATCTATTTAATTCGGCAGCATCAATTTCACGTTTTATTGACTGTACTGTTTCCAAATATTTATAAATGAAAAATGCTAAAGTCAGCCTTTAGCATCATAATATTTACTTGTTAGCGAGAAACATCAATAAAGGGTTTCCTTAAACAAAAATTTAAAAATTCAATGCACATGTTTATGTAAAGTAGTAGTAACAAATTACTGTTTACGCTGAATAATAATAATAATATTACGATATTTGCAATGAAGAATAATTACAACCAAAGGGTTTGTAAGGGTTGTCCTGATGAAAGTAAACGCAGTTACCTGAATTTAATGAATAATCGCACCAAGAACGGAACGAAATATATATATGAAGTAGACAAGTATTTTAAAAATAGCATAGCAAGTTGCATACATATTACTTCAAACATAAACAGAAATAAGTATGTTGTAATGTAATGAAATATATTTTGTCCGTAGAAAAACAATTGTCCGCCTTACTTAAGTAATTATCAGAAAATCAACATTTTTACTTGCGATTCCGACGGCAGAATTATCATGGATTACATATATTTAATGCCTATGCATTTGCCAGGAAAAATTTATAGGTATTTATTTTCAAAAAAAGAAATTTGAGCAATGCAACTTTTTTAATTATACACATTTTATATGCCTATGCATGTGCCAGGAAAAATTTATAGGTATTTATTTTCAAAAAAAGAAATTTGAGCAATGCAACTTTTTTAATTATACACATTTTATCTATCAGTACATTGTCTACTACTACTAGACGCAGTTGCTAACAGAGTGAGGTGTGCAGTAAAAAGTTTTTTGCACCATTATTACAACTAACCTGTACTACTTTAATGTACAACACATGTAAATATAAAAGTTATTTAAAACTGCTTGGACTGATAAGCAATGTTGCATAATTAAATGTATTGGGCTGATAAGCTGCAATATTTGCACATTTTAGTACAGCTTTGACATTTTATAGTGAAGGATGCAATGAGCAAGAAACTACAAAACGTGCATTTTCCCAAAATGTGTGGTCTGAATTATCAAGAAATGTTGATGATTTTCTGGTAATTAATTCGGTAGGATAGTCAATTAGTTTTTTGCTATGTTGTGAGCCATTCATTCAATTTATCTGTAGAATTACAAAAAAAGTTTTTGACACGTGACTACGTGAAGTAACTATGTGTAATGAAACAGACTAAAAATAGTACTTTTCCCATCTTTACGGTTGCTTCAAGTAAACCATGAAACGATGAAATTATTATGAAAAACTACAATATACAAACTTACAGAGATCATCTTTGAAAGATGAATTTGCGTACATGTTTAAAAATAAAATATATTACGGTATATAGTGACTTGTTATTAAACGCAATTTTTTATAGATATATTCATAAGTTATCTGTGAGTTTTAGCACATTTGTGGATTATCATTTGTGGACTTTGGAAATCGTATCCACACATCCATACTTCACGATTTGTAGCTTCTGTTAATAGCAAGGAAAAACATTAACACAATATATATAAATATGAACTATATTTCGGTATAATGCCTTTTCACATGTTAAACACACGATTTTGTAAATAGTTGACATATTTTTGAGTACTACAAGGTATGTATGTAGGTAACCGTTTCATTATTATGAATTTAATAATTTTAAGGAAGGTTATTATTATCTAATGGTATTTTTTCGGATGAATAAAAAATAACTGAGCGTTTTGGAAACAAGTTGTATATATAAGTATTGTATGCTAGTGCTTCTTTATTTTGTAATTCATATAGTAAAATAGTAATACATGAATCATCATCGCAGCATACGTATATATTTGGTAAGCATCACTCAGTAGTACGAATACAAAGTGTTTCGTTTGCATTGTCATAATATTTTCTCATACACAATTCATACAGTAATATATATAAACATTTATACCTAAAAATAACATTTTAACTAAGGTGTCTCTGCACATAAAATTTTTGAAATACATAGTAGTTTGCTAGCTAGGATAATCAATCACTAGGTATTATAATTAATATTATTATTTTCCAACATATTTTTAATGACTTACTATATTTCTGCTAATTTATGAAGATTCATTCAAGGTACACATTTCATTAATAGTGTGTGTTGCTCTTGTTGTGCACTATGATCATGTCATGTCGTTTAAAAGAATACTTCAAAAATCACAAAATTGTAAATGGAATTTGATATTTCTACATTATTGGTATATAATCTTAAGTAAATGTTCTGATGTCTGCTATAAAAATATTCGCAGACTGGGTTGCAATTAATAATGCTTGAAAGTTAAGGAGCACCAATAAACCGAACACTTAATTTTCATTGGCAATAAAGTCTAAAAATTAATATTATTAAAATGCTATTTTTCCTGAACGCATCGGTACTCCTATTTGCATTTATTCTAGTACTAGTGTATAGATAGATATTATCTATGCGAATGATGATAATCACAGTTTGCAGTTGTCGTCACCCTCCATCAGAATTCGTGTAGGGAAGTTGACATCTTGGCACAGCAAGTCAGATGGAAGCTGCTTCTCGTCTTTTGGGACCAGGATCACTCTTGACATGTTACTTCTTCCCAGATCCTCCTTGCCGTCGGATGCCAGGTCTTCCTTCTCGTGAATGGATTTGCAAATATTGTTGTTGTCCCCTATGACGGGCGATTGCTGTTGCTTTAGTTGCTGATTTGGTAGTACTGTTACCAAACCTATATTTCGAGATCCTTCCTTCACACCCTTCATGCGTTTCTTTACATTCAAGTCAACAAAATTGCATATTTTTTTCTGATAATTCTTGAAAAAGTAAATTCTTAAGAACGAGTCTTCAATTGATTTTTTTAGTAATGGCGATTTTAGTAGCATCTTGCCTCACTAATACTGCCCCTGCCAGTAGATTTGGCAACTGTAATTGATGTTTCCTTTGTCTTCCCGTCAGACGCTTCCAGAACCTTTTTTTTAAAACAAAATTTACATTAGTTTTAACTTTTCACGTTTTAAGCATAAATAACTTAACATGTCAATAGCTTATTACCTCGTCAAGATGATTCCTGTAATATGAGCAACATGAAATTTAGATGAGTAAAATAGGTCATTTAACTTGTAATGTAAAAAAAACTCAAGCTTGCTGTTATTTACTGTCTTACTGCAGTTGATCGTCGATTTTGTCTCCACTCAACACCGTTTTCTCTAGCAGCGACGCCTGCCTGGCAGCGAGGTACATGGAACGTGATATCTGAAAGTACGTCAAGTCTGTCACGGCACGCACCGTGTAATCTGGTATAAACGTGGGTTGCATTGCAGATTCAGAAAAGCTGGCTTGGGAAACTTTCCGCATGATTGCAGGTGTCACTGATGTTGGTTCACCTACAAGAAAATGTTATTTTAAACCATTTTTTTCTTTGCGTTTCTTTCGTGGTCATTGCTCCGAGTTCAACTTTGACATTTACCTGGATTCGATAGCAAACATTTTGTTCCAAAGAATGTAAATGGACCACTCTCAAATACTAAATTCTCTTTTCCAATTTCAGCGTGAACTTTGCCCTCAAGGATCATAATAAAATAGTCCGCTGGTTTGCCCTGACGAAGCAAATTGACAATATAATTTTAAATTTCCAAAATTGTAATCTAGTAAAACTTATTTTAAATCGTACTGATTTTTTACTAAATCATACCCTTTCGTATAATACGGTTGTTGGGTCAATCTTTGAAGAATCTTTCACTTTAATTTTTATGTGAAAGTAAATGCTTTGCTTCAGCAAACGATCAAGAACAGACTTGGAGATGATGGTGTGGTGAAATTCTTCCACCGCTAATAAAGAATAAGGAAATAAATAATACGGTAATACAAATATACAGTTTCATTTAACTGATCATTGAAAAGAAATTATCAATTATCTGTAAATTTGTACCTGTACTTAAATACTGGAAGGCAGCAAGAGTTAATTGAGGTGATACCGTAGTACCTTCATTTTTCAGTCGCGGCATGTCCGTATATGCGTTGTAGTTGGCTTGGGAACGACGCTTATTATCCGATTCTACGCATGTATAATGCATTTGAATATATGTATTATGTAACATGTTTTACAAAATGACACACAGATAATCTCAAGAGTAAAATGGAGTAAAACTGAAAAGACACGCGTGCTGATTTTAAATTTAGATTTTAACGTTACCCCACACGTCAGTTTCATCGTTAATTTCCTCCTGAATCAACTCTTCGATAACATCCTCCATTGTAACGAGTCCAATAACCTCGTACACAGGATCTGACTTGTCATTAGACTTGATTCGCTGAACAAACGCCATGTGACCTTTGTTTCCTGTGTACAAATTTAGTGCAAACATTTTTTGACTGTGCTAATAATATTATAATACTAATATAATACACATAATATTACAAGCTAGCGAAATTAGTGTAGTACCTTGTTTAAATACATTAAATAAAACGTTCAGGGTAACATTTTCAAAAACAAAGTGACATGGGTTGCTGTAAAACTCGCAAATGGTTCGCAAAGGCATTTTATCATCGGGATCAACAAATGCCAAATCCTTGGCGTACAGTAACGAAACAACATTTCCACGCTGATTCTCATAAACTGGTATTCTCGAGTATCCTGTATAATAATAATATAATGAAAATATTTTGTCCTCGGTAAAATAAATTCTATGATTGCTAAAAGTTTAAAGTCAGTTGTTAAAAGTTTACCATTGGACATGATTTCAGAGACAGTGTCAAAATCTAAAACCGCATCAATTGGTAACATGTACACGTCTTCCAACTTTGTCATGACATCAACCACTGTCTTTTGTTTGAGATCGAGTGCACCCGCAATTATGTTCATTTCGTCTTTCTCTAAGTCATTTTCACCTTGAGTAACCTAATAATTTTGAAGCAAAATATCCATACATCAAGCGTGCAGCTCAGTAACCCATGCTTATTTATAAAACTAGTGTAAACGGCTAGAGCAAACAGTGCAATTCTCGTGATTATTGGTGCTAACGAGTGTTTGTGACACTTGTGGTGAGTGAGGGACATGTGAAAAGCAAACAATACCAAAACACTAAAAAGGAGGACTAGGAGGGCAATATGTGCCCAGATTGGGAGCCATTTTTCATACGTTGTAATCACTATCCACTGCTCGGGTCCTTGATGGATCCATGGCATTTCTGTAAGCAACAATGAAGGTTATTGTTGTTGTTATTGCTTTAAATCTAAAATAGGCAAAAAGTAACATATTTCAAAGTAGAGCATTTTCCTGCAACATTGTTTTACCTGTATTATCTTCGCGGACGCAAACATAGTACATTCGGTCTCCATCGTTTAACGGTGGAATCGTCACAGTTGTAACTGCAGAGTGTTCTGTAAGTCCAGGTTCCTCAAACTAAAACGCATAATATATACAAAAGACAGTTATTCGCACGTAATCGACATGTCATGGTACTATTTTTTAAACATTAGCATGGAAATATGAATTTTATGTCTTACATGAAAATACTTTGTTGAGGTAACATCGTCGCAATCCGTCCCGCGTACACCTTCTTCAGTAACAAAGCGGACGATTGTGTTGGTTGTAAAGGAGGTTCCAAAGAAGCGAATGACAGCAGGGGAATTGGCAAGTATTCTCGAAGCACCATTTGTATACGACACCCCTTTGGCAACATCTTCAACTCGTAGTCCAAGTACGTTCGCTGTCATTCGCTGATACAGTCCCATGCGAGGGTCCGACGGCAATGACGGCGTCGATCCTGCTGGTGCTGCAACTGTGATAATTGGAATGGGAATGTCAAACGTTCTAAAGTTTGTAGAAACTGTCCCATTACTTCTCACTTCGTAAATAATGCCTCCATGCTTAAGAATAATTTCTGGTTGTGTTGGCACTTGTGTGGGCAGGGTGAAGTTGATGTGGACATTGTCATTCCGTAATGACGATGACCAGAATGTTGTCGTTGTGTTATTGTTACCATCATCATAACTAATATTTAAATTTCCACCGTTGTTGCCGTTAGCATAAGGAGGAAGTGTCGCTGTCGTACTGCTACTATTTGTAATAATAGCTGAAAATAAATGACTTGTGCTGTTTGCTGCGCTGGTTATGTTACCTACTGCTGTTGCTGCTGGCGTTGGAGACGTCGACGTACTTGCATTTATGTTTATGGACTCATCACTACTACTGCCACCAATATTATTATTATTATTACTACTATTATTCATGAGCAGGTCAACCGCCAAGGTCGAGTTCACATTTGCCCCATGTGCTAATTTATCTGATAACAAAGAGATCACCACCAGTAGGACGAAGGTTGAACGGCTAACAATAGTCGCAATCTGAAATTTACTTGGTTTGTTGTCACTTTCCTTAAAAGGAACTTTTTTGTTGCTGGTGACTGAATTTATTACGACGTGACGACAATCATTGACAAACTTGTACTTACTATTGCCTGAATATTCTGCGCAGTGGTCATGGCAATGTCCACTGTGTCGGCTAGAAAAATCAACTCTGACTTGTTTGCAGTTGCAGTCTTCTGCAAAAAAGTTTTGCTTCTGGTAACAGTGCTGTTGATGAAGCTGCTGCCGCTTCTGCTGCTGCTTCTCCGTTTGAAAATATGATTTCATGACCATGGTCGGGACAGAACTGAGACTGATGATTAGACTGACTACCCGAATATATTACTATCGTTCATTACGCATGCTGTTACGTCGGTTTAACAAGAATAAAACAAAAAAAAAATGAATGATCTCTGATGAGTAAGATGTGTAGGTAATTGGCAAAAAATTATGTTGCTGATAAAGACGATATGACGATATTAATGGTGATGAATTAAAAACGAATGGTGATTCTTTTTTTCACATACAGCGTCCAGCTTTTTGTCGCTTTTCTGCCTAAACTGTTTTTTAAGTAGTAAATCACCTTGATAAGCCCACCAAACTTACACTGAAACAACAAACATTAACATACTTTAATTATTAACCCGTGTCGATTTTTTTCTAGAATGACGGCGTCACTTGTAAAAATTAAAATGAAATGGAAAACTATGCAAGTTTTTTCCATAAGTTGCACAAATAATAGAATTACTAGTTCTGCCAATAGCACATGCAAACTTTTTCCTGAGTACCTTGTCGATTGGAGGAATCATTATCACTAGCACCCACCGATAAATAATAATAATGACACACACTCGCACGTGGTTGGTTAATATGCTTGACAACTTGAAGAAAAAAACGGCGACATTCAGACGGATAAATTAATTGTTGATGTAAATACTACAGCAATGGCACTTTTATGACAGACACACCAAAAACATCCTAGAGCGTTCCACCACACCGGCAAACAAAGTCTTTTACCGGAGGAGGAGCCGTCGTACCTCTACGGCTGCTATCTCAATGCATGATGATGACGAAGAGGCTGCTATTGCTGCCGCCGCTGCTGCTGCTGTCATGACAGTTGCATATACACGCATACAAAAGAAGTTGCCTTGCACTAAATTTCTATAAAGATAAGAAAAATGGTGCGCGGTGGTAATAATACATGACAGTTATTGAAATAGCGTCAAACTCTGTCGAGCTCTTTCTGTTGCATTCACATCTGCAACAACAAAACTTGATTTTGTAGGTCACTCTGATCATACCCACCAATTCACTGGGTCAATTTATAGAGTAGCTACAGACAATAATTGTTACAGCAACTGATAATAATAGTACTTACAGTTGTTTAATTTCTATTTTTCTACTTTATGGCAATGAGATTGTTATAATTACTTGTTTTAAATGTAATGGGGTTTTTAATATGGTTGTGCTCTGGAAGGCACCAATTTGTGGTCTCCAGTCGACACGAGGTTCAGAATCAAAGTAAAGACGCAGCATGTGTACAATGCTTGTACTTATACCAGTGCAGCCACAAAGCATAGCAAGAATAAGTGTGAGGTGCACACAGGTGCAAAATCCCACGTCGTTGCGCTGTTGTCGGCATAAATAATAATAATACAAGTAACGACGGTGCTGATGGTGACGGAGATAATAGTGCGCTTTTGCACACAAACAGACACACACACTCACATATTTTTATACACACACATATAGTAATGGAAAATGCAAACAATGGACGATATTGGTATTATATATTACGATGAATGATTTGAATGAATGTGTATAGTGGTGGTGGTGATGATGATGATGATACCAGTAGTTCAAGTCCACTAGAATGAATTAGAATGAGTTAGTGTTTACTGGTATTGGTCAGATAAAAGGGCACTACACTTTTGTAGGGAAGCCGTGTGCACTTTTTCTCTCTGGCTGCCTCTCTCTCTCTCTCTCTTCTTGCACTATTACTGCCTGCATCGCATCTTGCAAATGATATAAAAAAAGTTTGTTCATAATGACGATAAAAGACAGTAATACAATATTATACATTTAACAATTATCTCTTTGATTATTACTACTACTATTACAGAACTATATTATTGCCAGTCAATATTAATATATAGATGTATATGTATGTATGTATAAAAGAAAAAGAATTGAAAAAAAGTTAACCTATGTTATGTTTTATTTGACTCCAACACTATCAGTGTTATCATCTTAAACAGAAGAACACTGCAAGAAAGAATTGAAGTGATTTTTTTTTCTTTTTGCTGAAGAATATAAGACTCTGCTTATCTTAAGCCACCTGCTCGGTGTGCATTCACTCATTTCGTAGCGAAGGAACATTATTATAACAGCAGCAAAAAAACGGTAAGCTATAATATTTTAAGCAAACCTGCTTGCCTCTGTTCTTCTGACGTTGTTCATGTTGTTCATGATGATGATGATGTTCCTTGTATGAAAGTCCGTCTTTCTAACTAATTGTAATAAGAAGTTCAATTACTAATTGAACTAGCATTCAGTAGAAGTTGTTTGCTGTTGAAGCACTTTGCATTTTGCTCGTCGTTATGCATACATCATTGTGGACTATTACTATTACTGAAGGGGATATGCGTCTTCCATTGTACCACATTGCCAGCATTATCATCGTTATATTATATTATATTTTTATTATTATTAATAATAATAATATAGCAAAGCTGTGTAGCAATTTATATTGCTACTGCTAGTATAACAACGTACTAACTAACATACTATCAGACTACCCCACATTTTTTAAGAGATTGCTCATCATCAACATCAATAACAACAGAGCAGTGGATTTACATTTGCATTTGTGAGGGTTGGGGTTCATCTTGGTTATCTTGCATTGTCCGACTTTGCCACGTACCTACAATATTATACTTTTACAAAAAAGCTATAATCTTATGGAAATTAGACGATGATCGTAATAATGATGACTTGGTTGGATCCAACTACTCAACCAAAAAAGACAAAAATTAATCCACCATCAACACGAGGAAGGTAAGAATTTGCAGAGAAGCTCAAGTGCAGTAGTTGTAGTGTAGTAGTGCTAATAAGAGAGATTGAAAGTTAAAATAATCGCTGATCCATTCAAGACACTGCACTTCAGTACAAACAAAACAAGAATACAGACTAACTAACTAGCCACACGAACACAACGAAACGAATTGCGTTATCGTTCTCAAAAAGTAAAATACAATTGATGATGATAGTATTGGTATTAGGGTGTTTTTAGAGAACCTTTATGCTAATGATAAGATGTTGGTGGTGGTGCTGATGGCAGAATTGCAAAAATTGTTTTGTTTTGCAAAGTTGCACAGCAGTTCCTATGCGTATGCTAATGAATGTGATGGAATTGAAAGAATGATAAAAAAATGAATATGGTTCTAAAATACATCATCATCATACATATTTAAATTTATAAGATGATGAATTCGTTTTTTATTCTTTTTTGTAAACGTAGTAAATTTAAAATGCACAGGGCTGACTGGCTGCTGCTCTATTACTGCACTAGTATTCCATTCCAACCAACAGTAACTGGTTAAAAAACTAAATAGAAGATGAATGTGTGTAGGAACTGCTACGACTGGACATTTACAATTGATAATAAATAACAATAATATATTTTCCACTTTTATCATAAATATTATGTATGCGAAAGTACAATTCCTGGTGTATGAAAAACCCTCCTTTAAAAGACAGCTACGCTGTAAGGATGATTAAAATAATTGTGTATTTTTTTCTTTAAAATCAACTGCTACTATGCTTCGTTCTTCTTGGTCATTTACATGCACAGATGAATTGTATCACATTTATACAGCAGCATAATATTAGTTATATATTATTTAGCTACAGTAAGACAAGAACCTTCATATTGCCAGTGTAACGTGAGAGATTGCATTCCGATAAGATATTGGAGTAATACAAATTACTTTAATGTTTTACCAGCACCACCACCAGAGAGCTGAAGCTGAGTAAATAGCAGTAGACAGTTAGTGAGTGAGTGAGCGAGTTACATATATTATTATTATGCTTAAATATATATATATATAAGATAAATTTACGTTAACATAGAGAAAGAGAGAGATTTTTTTCTTCAGATTTTGTACGAAAGGATGGTAAAAATAGAACTAACTGACTGACTGACTGAGTTAAAGCCAAAGCGTAAAGCGGAGAGCAAAGTTGTGAACTTGTTGTTGGGTTTGGGAAGGCACTTTGTTTTGTTTCATACAATTTTTTTCGTTTGTGTGAGCGATAAAGCGATAATTATTTATGATAATAAGCAAATGTGGTATAAAATGAATGAAAATAATAATATGAGTCTTTTTTATACCGTTTCTTCAGCATTCCTTTTTTCAATTTTTTTGTGAAATAAAGCAAAGTGAGAGGAATTAGAAATATACAGTTTAAAACTATTGATTCTGTTATAATTATTATGTTAATTAGTTTCATGTTGAATTTAAAGGTAAAATTCTCAAATGTATAAGTAAATATGTACAGCTTTCGTAGTTTGAACTTGAACAACCCGTTATATTGTTTGTCAAAAGCATTTTATATACATAATAATATTTATGCATTTCTAAGGTGATTGTCAACTTCAAAAAAATGAAATAGAATGACGATGAATGCTAGCTGGTACCATTATTACAAGCGAGCGTAGTATTATTCATCATGATTGTAGTAATAGTGAGTTTGCTTGTCACTATCACGTGCATAGCGCCTAGCACGAGCATAGTAATTAAAAGTTAAAGTTTAAAAACGTAAGTAACCGCATTAACTTTCATTCAGCAAACAACTTTATTTGTTGGATAGTTCTGGCAGTTCAAATGCAGCAGTCATTATTTACGACAAGTAATTAACAAATACAAGCGACAAGAGTATATACAGAATGTATATACAAGTAGCAACGATGGACGGTCAGATTTTTTTATTGAAAAAAGTAATTACGCACCAACATGCGTAACCGTCGAATTTACAACTTTTGACAACCGTTGGCACGTTGAAAAAGATTAAAATGGTATTCTTGCGGTAATGGTACCAAAATCAATAAAACAAAAAGAGAAGTACCCAACTGGCACAAGCAATATGCTGTGGTGATTGACAAAAGATTCGGTTGGTTGGAAACTAATACAGACAGATTCACCCTTTGCTAAGTTATAAAACATCACTATTCTCTCAGCAGGTACCTAAGTGAACAGATATCATGGACAGACAGACACTACCAGTAACACCATTGAGCACAAGGAGTTGATTAATTAATGACTTTGAACAGCGTACACAGCGCGTACGTAATGAATGATGATGAAGAAGAGGAGTACCTACGTAAGTGAGATGTGTATCTGCGTCGGTAATTTGTTTTACATAATAGTAAAGACAACACTTTTTTTCTCTACAGATTAAAATATTGGAAAATTGGAAAGATAAACCATTGACGCTGCATAATGTACATAGTTGAGTGTCAAACAGAATAGAATAACTCGTTCATCACGCCAAGTTCAGTGTACTGCACTGTACACATTGAAAACCAGTCACTAAAAAGGAAATTAAAACAATTTCTCTATTTATTAGGCTATTCGAGGGACGAGTACAGTAATAATGGCTGTCTTATTGATGATCATTCATAAATAAATAACAGTTCGTCGTCGTAAGCATTATTATATATATTATGCTGTGTGCCTAGATGGTAAGGTGAGGGGCTTTTAAATATTGATATGGTGTGAGTTAAAACAAACGAAATATGGAGTGGCATCATTATAAATAAAAAATTATCAGTGGTTCTCACGCAGACTTGCTGCCCAATATACAATTTTTTATCATGATGTAACGAGGATGTATATAATCTGTTGAAATAGTCTTGAGCAAATGTTAAAATGGTTTCTGTTAGCTTTTCTCATCCCATTTAAACCAAGCAGTATTGTTTTAAACGATGGAAAGATTAATGTCCGTTGTTTTACACAAAAGGTCAGCTTAACTGATTAGAATTCACCAAAGCTGGTTCAAATGCCGCTTCCATATCAAGATTGATTGATTGCTAATTCTAATCGTACTGATTCTGTTGTCCAGCCCATGTGAATTTTTTTTAAAAATTTACAACATGGATAACTATTTTGCAATGAATGAAATAAATGGCTGTTTACTTTTTGGGACTGACTACCAAATTCACATGTGATATGAATTACAATCAGCAAATATTTGACGCTTGTTTAGTCATTTAATTTTTGCAGCCTATTATGTGACTAAAAATGTGCCTTTTGTGTAGCACACAAAAATAATGATGATAATGTTCTGAATGTCATGTTTGGTGAGAAAAACAGGAATTAAAAAAGAAGCAACTTGTATGAAGCTCAGCGACAGCATTTATTATTATGTAACAATAACGTCACTGGATCATGCTGAGTTAAGCGACGGCTACAACCTAAAAAAACAGGTTGCAGTCACTGCAGACTTGCAACAAATGACTATGCATGTGAAAAACTCTTAAATTGTCACATTTTGTATAAAAATTGTCATATTCACTGGCAAAAATTAAAAAATGATTTGTCGTCGTTTTTCATTATGCTAAGGAGAAAAAGTTATAAAGTTATAAATGTAACTTATTTTGTCCATGATAACATGAGGTTTCACAACAACAGTAGTAGTTTTCCACCAAAAGAAACAACTAGAACAGTCATTGGGTGGAACTAATTCCATGGGTTTACGTGAGTTGCATATTATGTTTGAGATTTTAAAGTAAAGAGTTGAAAGATGCTTGAGTACACACATATTATTATTGCTGACTTCTCTGTACTTTTATTTGTTTACCTAAACATTTTGTTTTCACAGAAGCCTAAATACTTTGTTTAATCATTTGGTGAACAAGATATTGAGCAAAAAAATACCACATGCTTCTTGGAATATTTTTTTTTATTACGATGTAAGTTCGTTTGGGTTCAAAATTTAATACCATCTTGCTCAAGCAAAATTTAAAGAATCAATAATATGTTACTTCATAGGCTTGATTGCATTATAGTCAAATTAAATCGGGAATATGGTAATTAGTTGGAGGCAAAGTTGTAATACTTGTTACAAAAAAATGGAAAACAAGTCTGTCACAAATGTCCATTTGAGTAAAGTGCAGGTGTTCTCCTCTTTTGCTTCTTTCTTCTTATCGCTTTTTTTATGACGCAAAGATTCCACTCTCACTTTCGGAGATCGCACCGTTGTTGTTGTTGTAAGCTTTGAAGAAAAGTTGCATTTTTTATATTCGAGTAGTTGCCAGTTGCAAAGTCTCAAACAATTGCTATTTTTTTTACAAAAAAATCATTATTTCTATAGCTTAGAGCTTATATGTGAACTGATTCAATTATATTTTTCTGGTTGACTAGCTTCATCGCGTATAAAGTTCTTCGAAGTGGCATCAAATTGAAACGTGATGTAGAAAAGTTGGTTGAGTCATTTTCTTCTGGGTCTCAAGTGTGTACTCATATTCACTCACCATATTATTATTATTATTAAATATAACTTTTTGCAGACATGCAACATCGTTGATTAAATGAATACAACAGCATTGATTCATGACTAAAAATGAGAATCTGTGATACATCATAAATTCCGTGCAACTCAATTAGAATTTTAAGAAAAGAAAAATTTGGCACTTTGTCATCAAATACCTAATGATAGGTCATGGTTACATACAACCTTTACCTTACCATTTTACAATTTTAGTATGTTTTAACTGGGTTTATAAACTACAATACATGGTCACTTTTTATCTGCTAAAATTTCTTTAGCTTTTTCAAACAAGTTCAAGTGTCATTCTTTCATTTTAACATTTAATTGAAAAGTATGTTAATATTACAATCTTGATTACTGATCTGATATATGAAAGGAAGCACTTTTCCAAATGGGCATCCGTATTACTTTCCAAAATATATCCTAAATAATACAGTGCAGTGGCGGCTTGAATTTCAAGTTTTATTGTATTAAAAAAATACAAAAGACAGATTCCATTTTGGAAGTAGTCAAAGTTCTTATTACGTTTCAGTATTTCGATTTCAACAACAAAAACTGGTTGGTTTTTTCAACAAAAACTGCGTTCAAAACCAGACGTAATAGTTTTTGCAATTTAAAATAATGGTATTTATTCACCAATTCACACCAAAATAATGTTTTCCTATTTTCCAAGTTTACGTAAACAAAGAAGGCAAACGAACGCTTAGAGGCAAAAAAAACCATGTATGTTCATTATACTTTTTCCGTATTTTAACCTCCTTTATTTTGCCATTTACTTAATACATCTTGACTTATACACCCGGATAATTTACCACATTCTTGTGTTGTCGATAGCTGATATTATCGCAGTCATATTACATTATCATTACCTTTAATATCATGTTTTTTGTTTGGGTGGTTGGTTGGTATGTTGGCGTTGGCTCTGGCTGTATCATATCCAATTCAACCAGTCGTCTCAAACAATACCGAAAGCAAACGTAACCAGCGTGAAAACAATGCTAAAGTTACTCAACTCTTTTTGATACGTGTAATGTAGGGTAATATACCAGAGCACAGCCTATAATAATGAATGCCTAACTAACCTACTACACTACCTAATTGAAATTGTAAGCTGAAATGGAAACGTATGTGTAATGTAATCATCACATCTGGCATCTCCACTAATATGAAATTGTACACCACCGCCAATCATATAATTAGTACCTTTTGTTTCACATAAATGGTGAAACCTGGAGATGTAGTAAGCTGTTTTTGAGATAACGCACTGTGAACTAGTAAATCTCTGAGCGCAATTTTTTTCACAGATTTTGATATTTCACGCATATAACCTTAACGTTTGTATTTTAGAATGTAATGTGTACAGGGTATGCAAATCGCATGGATTTGTAGCATGGAATGTGGAAAGATAACCTGTACAGTAAAGACAGGTATACAAACTCTGTAATTAATACCAGTCTAGAAAACAACTTAAGCTTAAGATATACTATTGCTTTACTTTACACTAATGGTTATAGTTATGATGAAACAAATTATTATTAGTAGGTCCGGAATGGAGCATAATAATAATATTATTATTATTATTTCGGTGTGGGCTAGGAAAAAAATCTTTAAAATGTGTACGTGATGCAGTAACCGTACTACGCTTTGATCTTCTTCTTCATAAAACAGGATGTTACACAAGAAGGTATTTTCCTGTTCTAGTAGTAGTAGATAATCAACAAGTTATATCGTGCATTAATTAACAGCAGGCTCTTACACTTGCTATCATGAACGCTTTTATGTCTACTTGTCCAACTTGTAAAAGTACAAGTGTTGTGACGATGAGTCATTTAACTTTATATGAGAAATGAAGATTAAAAATGAAACTCGTTTTTTAGACTGCGACCGACCGTCTTCGTTTTGTTTGCTACTTTGCTGTGTTGCGTATTTATTGCATATAAACAAATAACTAATTAATATTTTACGCGGTTTTATGAAATTTTTAGATTAAATTTTCATGTAAATAAAGTTCACAACTGCCGTCCGAGTCGACATCACGTTTTCATTTTTGTACATTGTACATGATACTCAAATGACAAACAGCCAATTATTTTTCCTCATTGGGGGCATTTACAACAGTTCGCACTTGCACAAGTTTCTTGTTCTTGAAAAGCTTTTTTCGAAGATGGCAAAATACATATTCGTTCGGTTCGGTTTGATGATCTACTTACTTCCAGTCCAGACCTCCAAATTAGAAAAAAAGATGTTACCCCATCCAATTTTTTTGGCTTTTAGTTAAAACGTATAGTACCTATGTACTTGAACATGGCCACAGACCACTCAAATTGCTTGTGTAAATAAAGAATGCCAAAATTTTTACAGACTGGGAAGTAAGATTTATGATTTTAGCTATATGACTAGGTACATAAGAAATCCAGTTTTTGGCATATTTCGCCACACTATTCTACAATTATTCTCTCTAATGAATTATATTTTTGACCTTAACGTATCATTTTTTTCTGATGCTGAGTGCAGTCAAAAATTTAATTGTATTACCACCAACTTAATTTTGCATATCTCCGGTAGTAAAAGTTTAAAGGATGTTAGCCGGATACTATGCACTTTTTAAAAACTAACTGTAGCAGAAAAAATCGGATTTGAATACTGCCACTGCCACTAATCGAAAGTTCATGTTACACTCTGGTCCACTGGTGGAGTAAAACAGAAAAATCAGCAGAAAAAAATCGAATTCATTTGAGTTTTCTGGATAAGATGCAGAATTGCTACTACAGAGTCTATTCAGCTCAAACGCTAAATTAAAGTGTACATATCTTTTGAAATTATAGTAATTATGGCATCGTTAAATTGCCAGTGTTTTCATAATACATTTATTCTAATGAAATGGAGAGCCATCTCATTGGTGATGATGAGATCCCACGTATTAAATTTGTCTATCCAAGGCAATGGCCTCACCACACAGTTGCGGATTATACTACTACTATTACTGGGATGATAGATAACAACAACTGAAAACGAAGTATCCAAATTAATTATTATAAACTATTGCAGTACATATTGTTTATGGTGTGAAATGTGGATAACAGGATAACGAGTAACGACAGCTTTTAAAACACACATTACCTCTTTGTTGTACCTACTTTTACGATAATGAATTTGACAAGGATTAGAAATCGATTACTAGTCGTTTCAACTTGACCGAAAAATTATGCAACTCATTTGGGCAGCAGTGCTAATGAGCAATGATTAGATAAGCATACATAGAAGTGTTTTTTTATTTCCTAGACATCCTCAATTATCTGTACAAATATACTTACATATATACATACATGCATACTTTCAATGTCAATGTCGTTCTAAAAAAATGAGATATATATAGTAGCCAAATACCAGTAAGTGGTGCAACTTGTGGTTAGTTTTTACCAAAATCCTGAACCGGAATGATGGCGTGGATTTCATGATCATCATAAGTAGGTAGTATACTTATAATAAGATCATTCATTAGAGAAGAGAGGCTGCTCACACAGACAGCAATAATAAGAATACACCCAATATTACTACAACACAAAAAAATCCCATTATTTATTATTATTATTTACTGTTTTTTGCTAGTTAAGCTAAACCTACTTTTTTGTCATGTAAATAATTAGTACAAAGAAGAGGAGGGTAAATGTCTTATCTACTATATATTTCGACATATCATCAATATCATCATCACCTCGAACTTTTCAAATTGAATGCAAAAAGCTGCTACTACTTACCTTGCTAATATTTCCCAAAAAATTGAGAATGCAAAACAAAGTACAATGTTGAGTGCTACAATCAAAGCACTAATTGGAGGAAGGTGTAATCCAAAGGTATGCAAGGAACATGATGATTGTTGTTGTGGTAAATGCATACATAGATTAAATTATAATAACATAATTATTTCAATCCTGCTTAAACTTCACTTTATCCTACATTGCATTACTACTGAGCACAATCAAGTGTTAACTTGAAGCTCACGCACAAACATACAACAAATTCATTATTTTTTTTACAAAAAAACAAAAACAATACAATAAGGTAGATAGAGATGTATACCAAGTTTCTCAAACTGGACAATGGAAACAAAAATGGTTGCCGACAATAAGGAAAAAATAGTACCTTTGTTGCGAACAGATAAGGGAAAGGAAGATCATAAAATGCAATGCACCACCCATCTAGTATTGCATTGTAAAGTTGCTAATTTTTTTGCATGTGCCAACAAAAACGGTGCTAAATTTTTATATATATCATTTTTAGTAATTATTGTAGAGTTGTTTATCAGATTCCAAAATTTGCTCAAAATGATTGTATTTCATGTTTCCTTCGTTGTTTTGTTTGAGGGGTTAGAATAGTATGTGGAATGTTATATCCACAAAATCTGTTGATACACAGGGTGAGTTGCAATTGCAATAAATTGTTGCAGTTTTGACCACAAAATCCGGCTTTAGTTTGGCTGTTGAGAAGAACAAAGATTTCTCCAACCAAGCCAACCCCAGTCCTCATGGACATATTACGTATTGTTTATTTGGAAACGGATGCACAAAAAAAGCAGAAACGCCAAGCCAACTTTACCCACAACGAAAATATTCATAGTTTTATATAGCATTTCTGTACCTACATATAAAGTAAGCATATTATTGTAGTCATTGACTACTGCTATCATTGTTACTTCTACCACCATTATTATGAATGAAATCCATTCTTGAAAACCATTTACTATCCTTGAAATATTCTCAGGGAACTAAATAGTTCGCATCCAAGAGTTACTAAACTTTGAGCGTGGAATAATCTTATAAAGACGTTATGGCCATTAACCTGTCGATACGGTGCAAATTGATTGGAATGTTCAAAAGCCGAAACGAAGACAATCGATGGAGAAGAGGTTTATTTATACAGTCCTTACACGCGATTCCAAAAGACATGCAATTAACATGAACGCGGTGTACTGCTACACAGCTGCGCTTACAACTGGTAATAACAATGTTTAAAATTATTATTAATTCTATTGGGATGATTTCGCTTAATAATATACAATTTAAAACAGAGAAACCTTACTAATCATAATCCTGGCAACGTGAGAGACAGCGTCATCTTTTTCAATGAGCTCCTACGTAGCACATTGAACGATGACTTTTCTCATCATCACTGCTCCTCGTCAGTATATAATGGTAGTGTCCATGTATCCACATTTCCATCTATAGGCATGTATGCAATCAATGAAACGCAATCTTCAAAAGTGGAGGTTACATTTTCATTTGTAATTGTACTGAAAATGCTGAAACGAACAAAACGTATATTGCTGTGGCTACATCATATGGCAGTATAGTTAACTTGAAGCACTATTTTGATATAATAAACTTAATAAGTTACAAGCGTCACATAAAAAAGAAATCATGATGTGGCTACAGAGACCTCAAGGGTTGTCCACCCTGGGGTGAACGTCAACTTAAACCTCTTTAGAAGCTGTATACAAAATTTAAAGTTAACTGGACAATGAACGTAGGAGCTTGAGGGCAAACAACCGGACAGACAGACCAAATATGCCTATTAGGTATCACTAACCGTGATCCCTAGTAATAGCTATACTACATGAGTTCATTTATGTATAAGTATAGACATAAAAATTTTAACAATTGCTGTTACACTGCGTGTAATTAAGTGAATCTTCTTAATTCTGTAAAAAAGGATTCTCACATTTTTTACTTGCTCCAACTTCATCATAATTAATATGAAGAAATGAGCTACATACGTGCCGCTACTTATGCACTGCACTTTTTAGAACTAACTACGAGAGCAAGGCGCATAGGTATATTGAATTATTTTTATGCCACTTTAAAGTTTTCCGATTCTATGAAGTTTTTATAGCATTTCTGAGCAATTAAAATTTATATGTCTATAGCTTCTTACCGTTTATTTATTATTATTAATTATTACTAGTAATTTGGCAGTAAGTTTTTACGTAGGCATGTCTGCTGTGATTTGTTGTTGTTGCTGTGGGTTATGGCAACTACTGATTGATAGCATCACTCATTGTTTCTTTAAGTCAAGATGAAGAAAAACAAATGAATATTATCTTCTCCACAAGGTTTGTAAATACTTATTACTTTTGTTGGCTGAAGCGGAAGCTGATGATATAATTTGATGACGCATCACTTAATGATTGATTAGTATTTATGCCCTATGATTTTCTGATACATCGCCTACATATTTGGTAGGTTAGTTTGTTTGAACATCCGTAGACTGACTTTCCATCATTAAAAGAAACTCGAAAGTAGGTTCAAAGAAATACGTCGCTTTTTTGTGCTCACGGCCTTCAAATCTGTAATCTTTTTACAGTTGCTATCTCTCTATTTAACGATTGTTTTAAAAATATTATTTGAACTAATAGTAGCATTTGTTGCATTAAAGTTAGTAAATATTACATTGCTGCTGTCCAACTGCCACAACATTATGAGTTGAGCAGTAATAAAATTGTAGTGATAGCGTCTATCACTTCTAACCAGCATCTCACTCTATACAAAAAATGTTAAGATTCATGCTCATAAAATATTAATTCAACATTATAATGTGAAAATAGTTACATTACAGTTTTTTATTGCGGACAGATTGAAGTGGACTATGTCTTGCAACTATTCATCCATAAAATCTCAACTGAAAGGATATATACAAAATATAAAATACAAAATATAAATTTATAGATTTTATTAGTTTATTAGTTTTTATGCGCCTCAAATGCTGAGTAAAAAGGCTATAGAATGAAACACCTGAAGTTGGCATTGCAATGCTTCCTAATTGTATAAATTTCATTTTGTTTCTGGATAAACGGATTTTAGCAGTTTGTTTTTAGGGGAAAATACAAACAAAAATAAAATTTGTTCATTACGCTGCCGTTTCCTTTTACTGGAACATCACAAAATCTTTAACACTCAATATTACTTTACAAAATCTTGATATCGGAATTAATTTCAATCGATTTCTGTGCTACCTATGCCTGGTTTATCTTCCTTTTACTTGTAAACAAGAAGGTGTGCATGAAATTGCCAGTTCTTGTGTTCCTATTAGATTAGATAGATGATTTGGAATGGACAAAAACAAAGGAGTATGAAAGGGCAAAACGAATATGAAGTGTGAATTAATATCACGCTATATTACACAACACAATCAGTTGTTATGCAGCTGTTATGACTACTTACAATTACACGGAGTACTAATCAAAATTACGTTATTGTATTTCTGTTTATACTTATTTATATTTTTACGCAATACCATCTTGCACTGCGCTCTGATCAACTCATGCGTTTCAAAAAGCACATTTTTGCCTTTGCTCATTATTTTCTACGGTTACAATTTCATTTGGCATTTCCACCAGATATTGTTACACTTGTGCAGGTCAGTACTAATCTACAGGTGTGATACACTTTATAAATTATTGATAATGTTTTCGAACAAAGACTGGAAACTGCATAACATGTCAATATTTTGATTTTTTCCTTGATGAAAACTGTTGTGTTGCAATTTATAAATACAGCGGCATGTGTTCATAGGCTTTGTTACCACAAAAACACTTTATAGAAAACATTTTAAAATGCGGAGATTCAATTGAATGATTGATTTTCAAACCAAGATTTCACTTCCTATAAAATACAGCGATCTGATTAAAAGTATAAGCTGCGCAGTTTCATTGGTAAAACCCATGAATCGTTAGAAAATCTGCGTTAACTTTTATTAAAAGAAAATCATTACAGGATATCCTTGAATCGTGTACAGGTGTTTTTAATATAACATGAAGAGAGCATACTGTATTTAGGCTAACAGCAATATAGCTACAGCCGATAAATCGGTTATTAGTAGTACATGTACTAAATCCGAATTGGCCGAGTCATGAACAAACTGCTTTGTTGTATGTGCATTACCTACTTTATTTTATTATTTACCCTTGATTTAAAAGATAAACGAATGCTGCAAAATATTTAATACAAAAAATCATGCTGCATGTTTTTGCTTCATAAATTCGTTTAAATAAAATGTCAAAAAGGAAGTCATGTCAATTAGTGCAAACGAGTCACGAACTCACTAGATATGAAATTATCGTTGGTCAAAAGCTAATATACGTCTGGTACTTGAAAAGCAGCAATACCTTTATTTTAGAATGAACTCATGAAAATTGTACAGCATGATTTCGGGGATATTCGGAGAAGTTGCTGAAGGTCGCCTGAAGGAGTCAGAAAGCAATGAAAATGTACCATAAGCTCTGAAATTTTTACAGACAACTTTCTTTGGAACATGGAAATGCAATTAAGTGTGTATTTTATGGCTTATACAAACACTAACCTCAACTGCCTCCAAAAAATTTGCAGCTTAACAACTTACATAATGACAAAGCGGGTGTGTTGCCCTTTTCAACGTTGTAAAAAATCAAGAATTTTTGTGTATTTTTGTGTGTCAATTAAGTAGCATAGTGTCAATACTGATTGCGCTTGTGACTATTAAATTAAACAGTGGTCTCTAAAGGATTTACATTTTTTGTGTTTGTAATTGCGTATTTTTTTTACTTACTACTCAATAACTTATGATGCTTCCAACATGGTGAGCTTAAATGCATTTTTTTGACAGCTCAGGCATGAATAAAAAACACTTTTACATTTCATGTAAAGCATTTCTTGTAATTGCATATATAAATGAAATTATGCGCAGTTTACTTGAGGCAGTGCATGTCTGTGCAGATTTTTTAATTCAGAATAATTCAAAATAATACAGAGTGCCTTTCTTTTCAACATCCATACATACATACATTCGAAGCTAATAATTCAAAGATTTTTGTAAAATTTTGTTTTGGTTGCTTGAATATGTGGTGTTAAGAAATTTATTGTTTTTTGTCATCATCATCATCATGGTTATTCATAAATGATAATCTACCTCAGGACTTCCCTAAATGACGGCATTCTTTTCTGAACTGTCCTCTTGTTAGTCACACACAGCAATGGTTCTACTGAGAAAATAACTATTTCAGTGCAGCACTGTTAGTGTTACCAAAATAGAATGCAAATTCAAAAATGCACATATAGAAAAACAACGTCACATATTTCAACTCTAAAAATATGTTATAAGCAGGGATAGTGGTAGCAGCAAAATGACAAAAAATCATTTATCTATGCACAATATTAGTGAAATATTATTCCTCATGCAAATATTAACTATTTACTTGGGACTTTCATGGGACCAGCAAGATTTCTAAACCAAACCATTCTAAACTCTGGCTCTCTGACTATTTATGTAAGTAAGTCAATACGCATTACACAAAAACGACAGAAAATATTTTGCTACTGAAGAAATGCTGTTTTTGCTACTACTTGTTACAGGTCTCACGCGTATAAATTGCTTTCACATGTTAAAATAAAGCACGTACTGCTTACATACGTTTACTACTGTCACAATTTAGATATATACTTACTGAAAATAAGCCACAAGTTGTTTACTTTTTTATACTGATGCTGAGGGTAAATGGTAAGATGTGAGACTGCAATGAACAAGATGAAACTCATTTGATTTCTTCGTATACGTCTAATTAATAGCGTTGAGTTGAGTAAACCAAGAATGTGTTTTGCATACGAATCGTAGAGGTATTTGTCAACTTGAACTGGAGTTTAAGACGACGGGGTTGGATGGATTATGGATGGACGGATGGATGAGTACACCAGTCAAACACATTATAAATATTGATAAAGTTGTTAGTAGGTATTCAACATGGGATAATGTGATTTATGTGAGTTGATCCATGTTGACAAGCTTGGCTACACACACATAAACTGTGACCAGCAGCAGCAGCAGCAGAGAAAGGGTAACTTTTCAGACCAAATTTAATGTCATGTATTTTGCTTGAAACCTCAAAACAATTATAACTCGTATACTCAATTTACTCAAGTAATGATGATCAAGAAAAGTAATATGTCTGCATATATTATTAGCTATTCTTGGTACGGGATTATATGCAATGGCGATGTGTCATACAAATAAACTTGAATATTTTACCAACCTGGGCGTTTGTAAGAAATTAAGGGAAGACTCATCCATCTCATCGTCAGTGGAGCACTCTGAATACCAATGGAAAACTACACTCTAGAAATGCACTCACACGACATAGTTTAAATTAAGCTTCAACTTAAAAGTGTATACCACCACCACTACCATCATTCATCATCATACATTAGCAATCTCGGCGTCATAAGAATGTCATTCATGTGCTGAAGATATATATACCTGCATCGAAAATAGAATCATTTCCAAATTTACAACAGCAGCTCATCTTTTGCATACAAAACGGCTATTGTTGGTGCTCTGTTCACTAAAAACTGAGGAAGCGATAAATAAGCGTTTAGTTGTTTGTCGCACCGTTCTCATGTTCATAACATATTTAGTGATAACATTTTTTTTTAATTTCAAAAGAGAAATAGCTATTGTTTAACTCATTTTTGCCTTTAAGGAATAGAATTTTACAACCTGTTTATAGATAATATTTTTGAACAAAATACATACCCTAATTAAACGTTCATTACTAATGGAGTAATGGACCATTTTTATGAATGTACTGACAACGTTGTACTATATGCCTAACTTGTGTACAACTTTAAAGAGAAAAGCATGAAAATTTAAGAATTCCAAGAGGGTCTCATGCGTTCAAAGTTCCAAGCAATCTACAAGAAGTGAGTAGAATTTCCCAACAAAGATTAGAACAAGCATTGAATTTGTGATGTGAGTAGTTGTAGTAGGCAAAGTTGAACCGGATTGGAATTTATTTACAAAATCAAAGTGACAAAGCAACGACGCAACGGCAGCTTTGTCCCATTTCTCAATCACTTTTGCTGATCCAGCGTTAGTTTAAATAATTACGAAAATTTTACTATGTATCATAAAAACAAGCTGGCAAATATTGTAAGTCTGTATCAACGGAACAAGTCGTCGTCTCAAGAAAATTGTGTGACTAGTGCATTTATTTGATATATTTGCTATTGTAAAGTCTTTTCGCAAGGTGAAGTTCCAATATCAATCATTGAACTTTGCACATCCCTCACTTGGGTACTCATGTGTATTAGCTCGAAAGCGAAATGCAAGTTAGAAATAAAATGACTTGGAGTTGAATTTGCCATTAAAGAGGGACGTGGGAGTGCTGGGGAGTGGCCGGTGCTATTTTATATAAAGTGAAGTTTTAGGTTTCTTGAACTGTTTTGGCTAGAACTGTATTTGTCTTTTAATTTGTGAAAGGACCGTTGGCAATAGTAGATAGTATTGTATACAAGTGCTGATAATCAAGTAGGCATCTTCAGAACTTTTCTTGGTTTATAATATGAGCCCATTGGTTGTATTGTGCATTGCTCTGCATTTAATCGATGCTAGTGTCATTCCACCACTGCTTCATTCTGTGCATCAAGTGGGAAGTGGTGGTAACAGAAATTTCGGCAGCGGCCGTAACTTTCATAATTCAACTGATAATTTTTCAGATGCTGAGATTTATGTGACATTGCCAGACGCAATTAGCACTAGCAGCAATCCAACTCCATTCACGACGACTGATAATCCAGAAAAAGATGAAGTTGATCCGTTGACTGATACAATAAAGATTGTAAGAATTCTCGATGGAACAAACACTCAACTTAACTCTGAAATATCTGACAGTGCGTTTTCCACCAGTCCGTTGCCAAGCTCAGCTAATCGTCGAGGACATCATCATAGCCACCGCGGGTCGAGAAAAGAAGGTAAGGAAGAAAATAACTTCTGGCATATATTTATACTTAAACAAAAAAAATTGTATTTTTCCGCAAGTTTTCGTTTCTCATATTTCAGATGGCATTGTCAGTGAAAACGATGGCGAATCTAACCTTTCACCCGCATTTCAGATTGATTTACCAGTCGAACCAAAGGTGACGAATTCGACAACATTCGTCATTGGTTTGAGAATTGAGGTAATGATAATGCTTTTAAATAGTACCGACACAAGCTTATATTTGAAGATCATGTTGATGATCTCAAGTCAAGCATACAATTTGTTAAAGGAAGAAGACCTTGCAAATACCATGCATGGTACTGGTACATGCATGATTTAACTTTTTGCCACCAATTATACTACATCATACATAGTTACAAGTTTAAATGCACGGTATCCAAACTAAACTTGATTTTTATTTTGCACATTCTGCATGTACATTCTGATGATTCTCCTTTGAAGACTGTCGATAGAGGAGTGAGTTATGAAGAAAATGGGGTCTCCGCCATTTTGGCAGATAACACTGTTCCAATCCGTTTGTTTGGGCAACATTTCACAAACCAGACGATCGTACGTTTTGTTAGAGACGTAAAGAGCCGCGGCGCAGATTGCGAAGAAACTGATGCTACTGACGCATATGCAGTAATAATAATAATAATTCACTGTATTATTACATGCTCCTATTTTATACGTTAAATGAAATTACATGGTTCATTGAAGATCTTCAACTGTGCTGAAATAGCGATAATTCGATTAATATGTAATATAAATATTTAAGTACACATTATGTATTTTTATACATTGCTACCTCTCTATTAGGTTACTCACATTGGTCCAAATGGGGCATCAGCAATGATCGAGGTTTCGTTATCCATCGGGCAATCAGAGGAATTTGTTTTCATTTGCATTCGTGAAAACAATACAGGTCTGCTCAGGAAAAAAACCCTAATGAAATAAATTCGGAAATGCTGATTTCCTTTTTATGATTTAGATTTCAAATTTTTAAAAGTACAAATTGTCCCACTTCCCTCAGGTATTCCCTGGGTTCATCAAGGCTCCGATCCTTGGATAACCATAAAAGTTTACGAGAGAGTACTACCTCTTTGGCTAAACCTGGTGTTCATTGCTTTTCTTCTTATGCTATCCGGATTATTCGCTGGGTTGACACTTGGCTTGCTCGCATTGGACAGAACAGATTTGAAAATCTTAGCCAATACGGGTTCCGAAAAGGAACGAATGTATGCCAAAACCATCCTTCCACTCCGTACTCAAGGAAACTACTTACTTTGCAGCTTGGTCCTGGGAAACGTTCTCATTAACTCGTCGTTAACCATTTTACTGGATGCACTGACATCTGGAATCCTTGCCGTTGCACTTTCAACAATTTTCATTGTTGTATTTGGTGAAATCATACCACAGGCATTCTGTTCTCGTCATGGCTTGGCAATCGGAGCAAAAACGATTTTGATTACTAGATTAATCATGATTTTAACTTTTCCATTGTCATACGTAATCAGCGTAATACTTGATAAGCTATTGGGAGAAGAAATAGGCATAGTATATAATCGAGAAAAATTAAAGGAGCTAATCAAGGTAATAATTCATGGTCTCAGTGCTCAGTGTTTGATTTCCCGACAAAAAATTTCAAATTCATTTGTTTAATGAAATCATCAAATTTTACTATATAGATAACAATTGAGCATAACGATTTGGAGGTGGACGAGGTCAACATCATTTCAGGCGCCTTGGAACTGAAAAAGAAAACAGTTGAAGATATCATGACAAGGCTAGAGGATATTTTTATGCTTCCACTGGATGGACTACTGGATTTTGAAACATTAAATGAGATCAGGAAACAGGGTACGATTATTTGAAAATGCCAGAGTAAGATTTTCGTAAGAGCAGCATTGAAAAGTTACTAAAAAATATTAACTTCATTCGTTTTTGTGACAAACATAGGCTACTCCAGAGTTCCTGTGTACGATGGAGAAAGGAGGAACATTATCACAATCCTATTTACTAAGGACTTAGTTTTTGTCGACCCTGATGATAAGATTCCTCTGAAGACTTTGGCTCAGTTTTACAATAACTCATGTTTCTATGTATTTTCCGATACCACTTTAGACGTGGTCTTCAAAGAGTTTAAAGAATGTATGAAGTTAATTATATATTAACGATTGTTACATGTTCTAATGATAAGATTCTTCAAATTTAAATGAGAGTTTAAATGTTTATGGAATAAATACAGCTCAACGTGGACACATGGCATTTGTTCAAAAAATCAATACAGCCAGCAGTGATCGCGATCCATTTTGTGAAACGACGGGTCTTCTCACTTTGGAGGATGTCATTGAGGAGCTTATTCAGGCGGAAATCGTTGACGAAACAGATGTATTTACGGATAACAGAAACAAGAAACGTACCAAACAAAGCCATACCAAGGACTTTTCTAAATTTGTAGAAATCAGAAATAGTCAAAAAACCATTTACATTTCTCCGCAGTTGGCGCTAGCAGCATTTCAATATTTGAGCACAGGTAATCGGCAACGAGCGTAGAATTAAATACTGAAAAAACTTTTTATAACGCTTGGCAAAGTTTTTAAACTTGATTTCTCTTTTAAAACAGGTGTGGAACCCTTCAAAGCCAAGTACATATCAGAAGGCGTTCTTCATAAGATTCTAAAGAAAAACGTTTTATTTAGAATACGAGGGACGAAAGATTTGAAACCTTGCTACCTTTATGAACAAGTAAGTAGCTTTTAACTTGAGTGAACATCTTGTGAACTTGTAAATTATTTACTTAATTAAATATTAATCTTTACACTTATTTTAGGGCAAGGTGACAGACTCCTTTACATTGATACTAGAAGGTCGTGTGGAAGTCACGGTTGGAAAAGAAGGCCTGCATTATGAGGCGGGACCTTTTACATATTATGCAGTTCCAGCATTAATGCTTAGTAAGTTCGTAGAAATGCCTTTCCAATACGTAGAACAATTACTTTTATTTTACATAGTACTAATCAATCCATGTGTCTCTGAAAAATTATAATTGCAGGTGGCGATGGAAACTTTACGCCTGATTACTCCGTTAAAGCAACAGGAGACGTTGTAATATTACGGATTAGACGTGCGTTATACCAAGCTGCTGTTCAAGCTACAATTTTGGAAGGGGCGAAGAGGGACGCAAGTGGAAATGAAATGCCACAGGACGCATGTATCGAGAAGCAAATAGAAGACGTAAGATATCATTTTGTTCTTGACATTCCAATTTTAAAACCGAAATTTTTAGAATAAATGTATAAAATTCACAATTTCCCGTTTTAGGTGCTCGGAAAGTTGGAAATAGATCAAGATCCCGTTGAAAAAATTATTGCAGAGCTGGAAAGTAGTGATGACAGTGAAAGTGGCAAAGAGCAAAGTACAACCTCAACAGAGGCATAATGAATTCTGAGAAAAACCGCGTTTTTCTACACTATATGACATAAATGAAATTCTAACTTTTATGTATCGTTTATTTATTTCATACGAAATATCTGAAATATACTGTGTAGTTTTGAACTTATTTAATTTCAGTTAGAATGGTGTATTGTATACACGCTTAGAGTATACAAATTTCCACCAAACGAAGCCATAATAGTTTAGGAATGATATTTACATTTAAAATCGCACTTTTAACCAATGACATAATTATTATATGTTATATTATATATTATTGTATGTAAAAAAAATCCGCCGGAAGTGCATCATGTAAAAATGCTCGATTAATAGTGTAGTTATTATTAGTCTGCTCTGTAAACTAACTGTCAAATGATCAAAAGGATTGAAAAAGATTTCTCCACTATTCATTCGCTCTTCTCCTTTGCACCAAAATCACTACAATGTTCATTTTTTTAAAAGAAAATATTCTTGCAGTCTGTCCTAGTCGTATGTATGTGAAGCTAGTTTTTTTTAGATTAAAAGCCTGTAAGTTAAAAGAAAACGAGTGCGTGACGTTAAAATGATATTATGTATGTATGCAGATATCATATTATGAAAGTCAGTTGTAACTACTAAACGTTTGTGTAAATAATACTGAATGTATTCAGTTAAAACTGCTTATTTTGACTCTATCGTTAAATTTACTATACATTGAAAGCAGTGTAAAGTATGATGAACATTTTCTATTACTATTTAAATCGCATAATATATTGAAAATATGTTCTAGAAATTAAAATAAACAGTGGACAAAAAACAACTTGTGTAAAGCATCTTCATTCTTCACTTTATTGGCAACCATAATTCAAGTTGAAAAGTAACGTAATTCAAACGTCACTCAAAACAACGCACCCACACACCCAAAAGAGATTTTTGTTACAAAAGATTCAATGAAAAGTACAAACCTATTTTTATATTTGCCATATTATTCTACAAAAAAATGAGAAACACTGATAGTAATCTTATTGAATTCAGAATTGTGAACGAAATCATAATGGTTTTTTAATGAATGAGGGAGTTGATTGTGTTCCGAATGATTCCGATAGATTCGTTCAATTCATCTTTGTTGATAACGAGTGGTGGTGCCAAACGAATAATATCACCATGGGTAGGTTTTGCCAAAAGACCATTTTCCTTTAATCGAACACACACGTCCCAAGCATTGTATTCTGTGTAAAAGAAAGAATGAAACAATAGAAAAAGATGAAATTAAAATATGAAAAGTTGATTCTATATGGTAAATTATTATCAAGTGAAAATAGCAATCTTCAAGATTTCATCATCAGCAGCAACAAATGAAATTGTGACAAGTGGTAAAAAAAAATTTTTTTTGCGCAGTTTCGGCTTCATTTCTATTCATTAATCCACCCATTTGCAATAAATCTCATGGTGACGTATTATGCAAATACGAAAAGATGAAATAAAATGTGGGATTCAATGCAAAAAGGTTTGATAATGCATTCATTACCTTGGTTAATAACAATGGCATTAAGGAGCCCCTTGCCACGAACGAGACGCACGACCTGAGAAGGCAACTTCCTCAATTCTTCGCGAAAAATTTCTCCCAATTGTTCAGCATTTTCGGCAAGCTTCTCCTCTTCCATTACTTCAAGTGCAGCCATTGCGACTTTGCAAGCGACAGGATTTCCACCGTAGGTTGAACCATGTTCTCCGGGTTTAATGCAAAGCATAATTTGATCATCAGCTAGTACAGCGGATACCTAAGATAATTCAAAAAATATTTTGTCAAAATGTTTTAATGTTCAAACATTTAATGTGACTAAAGAAAATCCTAAGTTTCAATAAAGTTTTACCGGCAGCACTCCACCAGACAAAGCCTTGCCTAAAATCAAAATGTCAGGTCGAACATTTTCATGATCACAAGCTAATCTTCTGCCCGTTCTGGCGAGTCCAGTTTGAACTTCATCCGCAATAAATAAGACATTATTTTTTGTGCAAATCTCCCGAACGCCTTTCAGATAACCGTCTGCCGGCACGTTGACTCCAGCCTCACCTTGAATTGGCTCGACCATTAATGCACATACTGTTGGATCCTTTGTTGCTTCCTTAAAACCCAAATAGCACGTACGTTGTTCAATCAATCATAATGGTCTCTTATTAATGTGATTAATATTGAGTTAGATCAATTGAGTACATTAAAGTGAAACTTCAGATAGTTATTCATTCAGAGAAGTTATCACTTTGAGGTATACATCATTTTGGGCGTATCTTGTTCTTTCCCTATCTTTGAACTGAACTTACATAACAAGTAAACACCTTATCAGAAAAACTGGGAATGTCTTCACTCATGTGGAGCAAGTTCACGTTTGCATTACCGACGAAGCGGAATATTTTGACAGTTTTTGACCTTATTCACACCAATCTGATAGTTTCAGACCATTACGTCATAGAAAATTGTACATGAATGCTGATAGGTTAAAAATATCAACGTACTTTCTTATAAACATAGTTTGGCGTTTCCTGTTAAAGTGCTGAATAAACAGACTAGTGACTCCTTTATTAAATGTCAGTGTAATGGAAAATACCAAAGTTTAAAAAGAACAGAATTTGTTTGTTTACTACGTATGTATTTTGTGAGTTTCATTTGAATAAACGATTGCATAGCATGCATGCCTAAAGCACATTATCAATTATCATTATAAAAGCATAATGTCACCTTACCTCAAGAGCTGTAAGATCGTTATAAGGAATGATTTTAAATCCAGGCATAAAAGGACCAAAGCCCTCGTATGATGAAGGGTCTGTGGATGCAGATATAGCGGAAAGGGTTCGCCCCCAAAAATTGCCTTCAGCAAATATTATTTTTGCTTGGTTGCTAGGGATCCCTTTCTTTGTATATCCCCATTTCCGTGCCAATTTGCAAGCGGTTTCTCCACCTTCAACACCTGAACACATCGACCAGTCAATAATCATATATTACCACAGACGAAGAGAGAGTTTCATTATAACGTTTTAAGTTATTTTACAATTTCATACCAGTATTCATAGGAAGAACTTTATCGTAGCCAAACAGTTTGGCAACATACTCCTCATACTCTCCCAAAACATCTGAGTAAAAAGCACGAGACACCAATGTCAGTACATCGGCTTGTTCTTTTAACGCATCCAGAATTTTTGGATGACAGTGTCCTTGATTAACTGCCGAATACGCACTAAGAAAGTCGTAATATCTACGACCTTCGACGTCCCAGACATGTACACCTAAACAAAATAAAAGTTGAGTTTAGTCACGTATTGATTAGCAGGTTTTTTTCACTTGTAAATTCAGTCATTTAGCAGGGGGCGCTCCTCAAAGAAGAATGCAAATACGACTGTCTTGCTAAAAAAAAGACTCAATGTCACTTTTTTAAATAATGATGGTAAGAATGTATAGATAATAAAATAACTCAAAAAATATTTGTCACCTTTTCCGCGACATAACGCTACGGGAAGAGGATGATAATTATGCGCGCCGTATTTATCCTCCCTTTCAAAAATTTGCTCACTCGTGAGCACACCTGATGTTGGAGCCGGTTTTGCCATGGTCGCTTTAGTTCGAATGCCTGTTGACATTTGAGCGATTTCCGAGTTTAGCAGTATACGAAGTGTACGCAACATTGTGCAATTCGTTTTTGTTCGGATGCCGAATTGGGTTTTGACAAAAATAAAATAAAAATAACTTCAAGGACGTTCCCTCCTCACTACACACGTAAAAGCAAGCACGAAAGAATGCTTTCCTTGTTCTTTTTTAGAGTCACCGCACGGCTTGGCCAACTTGTTTTGTAGATATATTGTTTTTATAAAAGATTAGTATTAAATAAGGTGTTTAACAAGATTTTATGTCAATTAAGAAGTCGTTTTGTCGCATGACCGAAAGTCAAAAAAATCACTGGACAATTAGTTGGTGACTTGACTTCAGCATAGTTTGCTGTAACCACAGATGCTGCTTCAAAGTGAACTAGTATCGGAAAGATGGTACATTTACTTTTATATATGACTGCGTATCTTTTGGATTAATTATCGTGACCAGCAAAAGAAAACGATTAAAAAGTACTTTCAAACTTACATAAATTATTTATACATATGTACATACATATATGCTTATTACATACGAGTACAAACATATATGGGAGCATGAATATAAAAAAGTAAAAATGGTGTGAAAGAGCAGAATGTTATTGCTCATCTTCATCATTATCCTCGTACGACTATTTGGCCTGATAAATAATGATCGATAAAGCTGGAAAACGTGTAATATGAATATTCAATGGATTTTTAGTCACTAAACAGTAAATAATATCTTTATTTTGTACGATCGTGGATCCTGTGTTTATTTTAACCAGGTACCTATCTATATGGATAAGTGATAAGCTACTTTTCAGTAGCGGTATCTTTTAGTCACTGCAACTTGTACTTTTGTGCTTTATACAACTTTCATACAAGACAAATCTTGAAAACAAAAAAATAAGTTGTAGTAGTATGCCCTTAATTACGATCCAATTTAATAAAATTCTTTTTAAAATAAAGAAAAACACCAATAATATAAAATACACCAATTAATCTGGGTGCCTCAAAAAGTTTGTATTATTATTATCTATCTCTCATAAGCAGTTAATATTACTTACTACTTTGATTTTAATAGCCCAAAATTGTGTACAAGTTTTATTTGTACAATATTGAAGTATTAAAATTTTAAAGTCAGAACATGGGCATCATCATTCATTAGTGATGATTTGCAGAGAAACGGATTGTATTCTTATTTTATATTTATTGAATTGGTAAAATTACAAAAACCAAGAGCCTGTCACTCCTCTTGTCAATTTTGCACGCTTGTAATACCGTTTTCTTACGACATTTCTCATTATCTTTCCAAGATAATTCCTTTTGTTTACTTTTAAACATCACCAGTCGCCTCTAAGCAATAAATTTTAAATGGCGTAGTTAAATAAAGTAATTGGGAGTGAATGGGTTTAACAGTCAAAACTAAAACACAATAAAACTGAGCGCGTACAACATCATAAGTATCGGCAGCTGTGTGGTATGAGAAGGAACAAAGGCTCTGTTGCATCATCGACTTCATCCTACTAGAAGCTTTCGAAATCATTTTAAAATTTACTTTGGATTTGCTAAAAATGTAAAAAGAAGTAAAAAATGACACTTGGTTTCATGTGTAAAAAAAATTTATAGCTTAATACAGTCTTTTATTGCAAAACGAAAATAGGGCGCTCTGCGACAAAATACTAAAGTACTTACAAGCCAATGATTTTTAGCCAAGAAAGAGCACACTACTACACTTTCCAGTTTATGCAGTTCTTTATCTTGTCGAGAAGTGAGACTGGACTATCATGAGCAACAACATGAGCATGAGATGAGATGTTAGATAATTTAGGATTGAAATATGAGCGTCATTTGAATTGATTCATTAAACATTTTCTTGCTTGCCCGTGCCTTTTCATTCGAAGCTGCATTGATTACGTTCAGAGGACAAAAGTGAGATTAATGGACAGAAGCAACATAAATATTTGTTGGGTTGGAACAAGACAGGGGTAGATATGCAATGTGTCAAAATTTCTAAATAAAAGATAATTTCACTATGGACGGTAGTAGTAGTAGTAGTAGTAAGAGTAGTAGTTAATAGCTGGGCGTTTTCCGAGCTTCTTAAATTTCGCAAGAAAATGTACTACTATCTGTATCTACATATTTATATAATGATTTTATCGTATGCTTCAAACAACAACAAAAAACACAGCAACAACAACAATACGCTGCAGTTCATGGAATAACCAGCTTATCCTTCAGTATTCATATATTTCTTTGAAAAAATTTAAATATTTCTTTTCTTTTTCAAAAAATCACTACAGTCTTCGTATTGGTAGCTTTATAAAAGATGCTATCTGTTATACACTCTGATCGACTCAGATACCATTCAAGTTGCGCTTAAACTTTGTGATCATCTTCAGCATTGTTGTTGCAACAATATTTCAGAATCCCCCGCGTAGCTCTGTTCTGCCACACAATACGATAAAAAACATCAATTTTCTTTTAAAGCTTTTATGCTAATACAGAATTTTGTGTGTATTGAATTGCAACATAAGACAGGAAGAAATCAAACCTATGCAAGACGATACTAATAATCATGATAGAATTCAATATATGGTATACAATCAGGAAGGATTAGAAAAAAAACCAAAAATTCCAAGCGGTTGGTTGTCTCTCGTGACCAAATTAATCCTTCACATGCCAACGTGGTAATTAATCTTGCTAACTCTTTAACCTAGCATTAGTCCAAGCGCGACATGAGTATAAAGTGAATGTTCACACGATGTACTACACTACATTTTGCACTTACTCTATGGCCATTATATTCGCCGAAATAATCTTGTGGATGACATGGTGGAAACAAAATATTGGACATAATATAGTAAATTAATATATTGTGTTGAGGGTGTACGTACACAATAATTTTATACCTTTGTGCATAATAATTATATACAAGGGTATATCATTATTATTATGTGATATATTGTATTGTATGTATGTATGTATGTATATTATACAAATTTAAATATATTTTGTTGGAGAAATGGCTCTCATAGAATTAATATTATTATTCAAGGTTATGTTTCTCATGAACAACTTAAAAGGGAGTGCATGCCTTGATGAGCACTGTATTAGATTATTATGAAAAAATAAAGTAATATTCCATTATTTAGCACATTTTCTGCGCATGGGTTATGCTTGCTTGATGATCTATGACATGAATTGCGCCAATAATATAACCAAACCACTGCACTGCATCATTTTTCATCAACATATTCTGTCCGTTAAACCGGAAATAACAATTTCGTTGCTAATCAACGAAAACATGAGAAGACGAACGCAAGCATACATATTATTCTGATTAGGTATATTTATAATCACAATAGACATTTTTCAAAGATTGCAGATAGTTGATTCATCTGTCTGTACGAAAAAGCATTAGTAGAGGACGATAATACGTCGTGGAACGCTGTAACATACCACCTATCGATTTGCATTTCCTTCTGCGATGCGATCAACAAACTGGACAGCTTCCCATCCTGACAAGCAGCAAACAAACGTAACTTCTAAAATTGGTAAAAATATAATATTCAACGCACATGTATCGGTGGAGAGCAGACTGGTGTGCTGAGTGAATGAACATCAAATCCATAATCGGATAATAAAACTGGACGGATGGATGATGATTCGTCTCTTTTGCATACTTTTAACTTGAATTCTTGCGTGCGCATGACTAGTGAGTAAATTGCGTGCATCTATGTACTACTAGTAGTTTTATATACCTAAATTACAACTTCTTATCCCACAACCAAACCATTTCCTTGGCCCTCATATTATTCTCTTTTTCTCTTCCCTTGTTTTTTACTTTCAGTTATATATCCGATGTCTTCCTCTTCTCCTTTTGCCAGCTCTGTCTTTATACGATATTAAGATAAAAAGCGATGATACGGGCAGCAACAGCAGCATAAAATCCCAGTCAGGTTTCATGTATTATCCAAAAAAGGAAATTGCATCTGCTGAACTTGGTAGCTGAGTACCATTTAAGTCTGTAATTTGATGGATTTGGACTTGTGTGTGAGTGTGTGTGTAAAAGAGAAAAAAAGTAAAGTTCAAATCTCCAACAACGTGCGATCCATAACACGGAATGCAATATTATTATTCTGCGTGGATAATTTAATATGCTTGGCTGAAAACTTTCTTGAAGAGAACATGCTACATTTTTGGCCAGAGCCAAAATACCAGACAGGCCGGAGTACAGAGTAATGGCATTATCATCATCATCATCAACCTGCTCTTAATATTAAACACACAGCGTAATTGTGTAGCTACAAGTTAATGTCAACCAGGAAGGAAGTTTGCAACAATGGAACACATTTCGAATGTAAAAAGAGGAAGATGGTTTAGCTTGCCAACTCTTATTACAAAACTATGATTACGCAATATTATCTCTTTTAGGTTATAAACATGTATCGTGTTTAACTTGAGTATACACGGCACAATTGTATAGTACGTGTTCATATCTATCTGTAACGGCAGCAAACCGTAAGAACACTAAGGACAATGAAGAAGATGTACTGCTACACAGAACAAAAAGTAGCAGTAGCATGGCAGTAATGAATTATTACTTTTATTGTTGCTGTTATTAATATGAAATGACGAGAGAGGATGAGAATATCACTCTGACAAGGACACATCATCATAACCCTTGTTGCGTGCTTGGAATATTGTACTAGCTCACGCAGCAAACTTAACGAAAAAGAACAAAGTTGCTGACGACGACCACCACCGCTACTACGTGATAAGAAGGAAGGAAGGAACCGTATTATTTTCTTCTTCTTCTCCTTCCAAAGGTTGGGCTTTGCTACTTGTCTGACTTTTGCATGGAGACAAACATCCACATCAAATCAAATTCCCATAACCATTTTCGATGATGATAATCAGTATATCACAAAGCATTTTTTTCTTGTTATTCCATATAATGGTAACATTTACAAATGTTCAAAAGAAAAAGAAAAGGTCTTCTATAATGGCTGGTTTGTGCTGCTGCTGGCTGAATACTGCCTTAAAACTATCTTATGAATGGATGCCGACAACGACGGATTGAATCCAATGATGGGAGCAGACTGGTATTCACAATCACAACAATCCTTCATATTATTACTAACGGTGGTGGTGGCGGTAGCAGTCTACAGCAGCGCGTATAAATATGACGAGTAGTCTTCCTCTCTTCGTTGCGTAGTTTCTGCAGCAGTGGAATAAAGTAGTAACGGCACAAGTTCATCACTTTCAGTCAGTTGCAATATTTCTTGTATAGACAGACGCTCATATACTACCACTGTGACGATGATGATGATATAACCATGTGCACTATTGTATATCATCATCATCATAATAATAATAATAAGCATTTCATATAGCATTGGTTCATACTACCTATTACTACAGCCGTAAAAGTAATAGTAATCATGTATATTATTATTATTATTATTATTATTACGACTACGATGTTCGCTAAGGGTTAGTAGTGGGGATGGTACTAGGTACGTATATTCTTCATGAAATGAGAAAGGCTGTGTTTATGGATCAGTAAACGTGTGCGTTTGTTGGCCGTACGGTAATCACATTGCGCTTTTTCACTTAAGAGCTGCTTACTTTTGCATTATCCAAGACAGTCAGACAGACCGAACGTTGTCCACAACACAAACACACGCCTACACTCTCACGAATATATATATATATATATACCTAAAAAGACAAAGTTTCTACTGCGTGCTGAACTTCAGTAGTGCCGGAATGATGATGACCAAGTCAAACAACTGAAAGCGTGAGTGAGCAAACATTTCGTAGAGAAAATTGCTATTTGCTCTTTGCAATTGTTTGTGTGCCCATATTGCCCCTAACAAACTTTTTTTTTCTTCTGTATTAACAGGGAGTAGCACCACCACCACCGTCCATTCTCAACGACCATATCAACTCTCATTCATTTAGGTAGTTAGCAGTACATTATTATTATTATTATTGAAAACCATTGTTTTTACTCACTCGGTATAGCTGGTGTTCGTATTCAAAGTCTTTTTGGTTTGATGCAAGAAGTGTGAGTCTGCAGTCAGCACAACTGTCAGCAGCAGCACACATTTTTCAACTCTCAACGATCGCTCGCTCTCCTCGCTCGCCAAGCAATAAAATAAAGTTTGCAGCTTAACAGTTCAAGTTCAGCATTTAACCTTAGTTTGGTACACAGTACACACTACTGATAAAAAAAAGTATCCTAACAGTGAAAACCATTGCATTGCCTCATCTTACATTTACAAGAGATTTTTTTACCTATTCATCATCTCATCACAATTATTGGGAATTATCAAGTACAACATTTCGCAAAATTAATTTGGAAGTTTTGTTGAATCATATTTTTTTCTTGTGCTCGTTTACTTGGATACCTTGAAATGAGCCTAATGTTATATTCATGAACTTTTGACAAGACTGTGCACTATTACTATATAGTTGTCTGTCTTTTCACAAAAAAATGTTTCGTTCTTCCTTCCGTTTCCTATTTCCCCTTCAAGTCAATCAAGACGTTAGACACTTGTGCAAGGAAAGTGGCAACAAAGCAGGAACAAAGAAATTTGAGAGTGTTAGTTGGCAACAATTTAAATACTGGTTCAACGAACAGAAAAATGTGTCTTGTTGACATAACTGTTACACTTCCTCACATGCTCTAAACCCTTTTCCCATTCCATTTCAACATCTTTTCAAGCTACACCGTCAAAAGATACATGTGATTCCTTCACATGACTGTGTCTATTCATCAACGCCGTTGTTAGCACATTTTTAATGTGCTCAAGTAATGCGTAAGTGATGATAAGAAAAATTGTGAATTTTTCACACTCTCTTACTTTTTACAGGTACTAACTGCAATATACATAAATACCTATATACCAACATATACCTATATACCTAGGTATAATATCTAGTTTGCATAATCATCAGCATCACTATCACCCCACATCAAATATCATATTGCCAATGCATATTATTATTATACTTTTTTATCCATGAATATATTTTTTTATGATTTTTACGCTCATCACACATTGATGAATTAGACGATTAATATTCAATAAATCTGCACAAACAGTAAATAAGTAACAATACTGCTATAATGGCAACTTGACTAGTAAATAAGAAAAAGATGAGTAATAGAATACTAAGGAGGAAAAAATATTGTTAACTAAACTGATTAATGTTCAGAAAAAGCAGCTTGAGGAGATGCTGTTGGTGCATACCGCAAAATAAGTCAAAGAGAAGACGTTAGTAGAGGTGGCTCTTTGTTACTTGCCGGAGTACTACACTATAATGTAATATCTCTGCAAATAAAAAAATCGTTTATGCGCATATTGTTGCTCAAATTATTAATTCATTTTTATGGAGAGCAATATTAGCATTTTTGAATTAATGGCTATACACCACATTCACTGTTTGATTAGATCATATCATCATCATAACGTATTCAATTTCTCAATAGCCACAAAACAAAGCACCAGCAGCAGCATATCACCCTTTTCGCCAATACTGCTCGTCACTTTAATTTTAACACTGACTCATTCAACACGTTTCCTTGTGCTCTGTTCTACTACCACAAGGTGTCATTTTCTATCAGTGAAAATATATTTTGTTCAGACAAAAAGATTTTTTGTATTTTTTTGTAGGGATTATCATCATGTTATACGATCGTGTCTAAAGGTGCAACTTTAATTATACACACAAAATATTTGATTTATTCAAAAAAAGACTCTAAATTGAGTAGACATTATAATTGACCACAAGAAAAAACTTTAGCAAACTTATTTGCATGACTTATCCTTTAATAGTAACAGAAAAGTCTTGATTTATTTTTTTTCTCTCTCTCTCTTGTTCGGCTGTCCCTATATCGATACCAATAGCATTTTTGGAGGACGGCATTAAAAAAAATTTTACGTGAAAGATTTTTTTTTGCCGTGTACTTGTTTTTTTTTGTAGCAACAATGCAGTCAAATGTTTTGGATAGATGGTTGGACAGATATTAAATTACATACAGAGAGCAAATGGAAATATACATGTTGCATGAGTTAGTTGGTGCATGCATCAACAACAACTAAATTCGTTACTGAAACACAAGAAGAGATACGCAAACCTAATAGGATTATGCATTCTCCATCGTATAATAATAATATATTTAAATAGACGTTTTGTTAAAGAGTGCGCATTCTTTGAGAAGATCACTTCACTCACTCATACACAGTTTTGTTGTTGTTCACTTTGTTTCTCTCTCTGCAAGACAACTACTTCTTCGTCAGTTAGTGCCTAATGGATTGTGTGATGTATGTAAAGCAAGGTAACTGGTAAAAAAATGTATCATCGTCGTCGTGATCACTGACATAATTTAATATATTACTGGTCATAGGTTGCCTGTTAGCACGTCATAAAAAGTTTTTCTGCATTGTGTACTGTGTGGTGGTGATGGTGCTTGACAGAGGCTCAAAGAATAAAAAAAGGTAAGGCAAAATCTTTAAGTGAGATACGAGGACGAGGTGCCTACTTGAGCGTGCAACAACAGCATCCTCACAAATCCGATCCTTCTCGCATGTCTGCATCATCATGATCTTCACTTGACTGGACTGGGGTAAACTGTTCTATCACTTTTGCTGGATATTTTTCACCTTGTAGGTACATATACCAAACAGTGCTGTGAAGTAGAAGTTGATTTTTTTGTGTGAAAATGTGACCCATTCATATTGTATTCCAACAAAATAATTTATTCAAGTATTTATCAAGGCGAAAAGATAAGTTTGCAGAGAACAATACTGTAGTGTCATCATAATAATGTATGAAAAGCGTGAACATGTTGTCAAGAAGAAGGTAGTAAGTCATTTACTATTCAAGAATAAAGTAACTATTTTTGTGAGTGACCACACATCATCGTCGCCGCCATCATTGCAAAGTTCAAAATAAGGGAAATATATCGTGCTGGTGTGTGTATGTAAGTGTTTGAGTACATTTTCTATTTTTTGTTACTATTTTACATTCAGTAAAACTTCCATTAAGTCACGACAATCATGTCTGGAAGTAGCAGTGAAGAGTTTCTGAGGACAACCATGAATAGTGGTGGTGGCGCAAGCAGTAGTAGCTTCTACTACTCAACAACAAGCGGGAGCAGCACCTCCAGCAGTGTTGAAAACATTTCGACGTCAAGTAGCATTGAAAATGGTGATCAACTGACAATTACATTTGTACCCCGAAAATCTCCAAGTTCAAGAGACGGTGTAATGAGCGCTTTGCTACAGGACGTTTTTTCCATTGACAATATTTGCTTACAAGATGACGAGAATGATAGAGTGAGTCCACTTGTTCCAGTTCAAAATTCAAAGGCCTTTTGTGGTAGAATAAGCCTTTCCCCTCCTACTTCATCACCTTCACCAGCGCCACTCTGGTATGATAGCAGTGGCATTGGGAATAGTGTCTCGTCTCTCCTTAAGACAGTGACAAATGAAGATGAGTGTACTAGTTCCAGCACAAACAACTACTCACAAGTTATTCAGAATTTATCTGGAGATGGGATTCTGTTAAAAAGTTTGGAAAAAGGAGGTAAAAATATTATGCCAAATATGTATATATATACGTATATATTTATGTTCACCCGACATTTGACAGAGATTCTCTGCATTTTATATACCTACATACAAATATTTACATAATCTTAAAGTTTAGTACTAAAGTAATGAAAACGAAGCAAAGATTAATATGGTTTTACGGTGAAGTAGCAGCGGTTTTCATTTCAATCTCTAAAAAAGTACATCTGCTCAACTCAGCGCTAGCATTCTCCAGCAGCGAAAATGAAAGCAGGATGCTGTTTGCTACGAATATGAAGATGTAAAAAGTAAAACTCGACGATTTCGACGTACTAACTCTATCATTGTCTGTTTTTACTTGAATGTTGAGTGAAGTAAAAGAATTCATTTTTCATTCGTGTGTATCTTGAAATTTCTGGAAAACGACTGCTGCTTGAGTGACTGATCGTACTTGTTGGAAGCCGGCTGCAGAGTATCACTGTAAATGATTTATTTAAACAGAAACAAAACAGTCTAAACTTTTTCTTAATTCATGTACTCGCCTCAGTTTGAATCCTGAGAAATCAACCTTGTCAAGTCAAACTCAAGTCACAAGTACATGGCGGCGCCATGCTCATAGTAGGAGGAAGGAACGTGTTCATTTCGGCATCATCTTTTATTATTACTACTATTATTTTATAAGTTGAGTTGAACTTTATCTCTGACTGAAGGCTGCTTCATGGTTTAGAACGATGAAGAGCTTTCTCTCCCAAGTGCAAAATAATATCCAACTTGACATACATTCTTCCATGACCAGATCATAAACATGAAAAAAGTCAATCTTGTTGAGTAAACTTTACGAGCTTTTTTTCCAAACGCTTGACATCATTCATTATTATCAGTCCTTATAGTACTTACTGCATAAAACATTTTCTTTCAGCCATGTCACTGTAATCGTATAAATATACATATGTATATATTGGGTGGAATATTTTGGATTACTTTTTTTACCTTCATGGACATCAAAATTACATTTTAGGTATATAAATTCATTCATTCGGATTTAGCACAATCCTTTTGACTATCTAATTACACGTTAGTATTAACATTATCGCTCTAGGTTTGGTATACATGACAAAGAAAATGTTATTAGTAGATTAAAGTAGATTTTTTTGGACATTCAAATTTTACTTTGCGCATATTATCATCATAAAAAATATGTAATGAGATGAGCGAATAGATGCATGCTAATGGTAATGGGACACTACACCACCGCACAAAAATAACCTAATACTATTTGACATGTTATTGACATACATGTATTTCCACCTCCTCTCCACTGAACCTTGTGTGGTCCTTAGTACCGTACTGCCTCAAGCATATATTTTCTGAATACCTAAGTTTTAAATTGCAATGCAAATGTAGTAAATGTTGCAATATTTCATTTAAATAGGTATTGAAATAATTTTTTTAAAGATCGCACGTACGTACGCCTGCCTGGTAAAGTATTGTATTTCATTACACTGATGATAGTGTTGATGTTGATATAAGGAAAACACAAAGCTAGCATTGGCATTTTCTGTTTTTTATGGCAGTTCCCAAAATGTATGCATTTGTGTCACGTCAACAATTCTCATCTATAAGTGTTTGTGAAATGTGAGTTGAGTGGTGGAGTTTAGTTGTTGTCTTGAGCATCGAGTCAACATTAAAATTGACAAGTCGGGAGCGTGAGTAAGTGAGAGAGAGAGAGAGAGAAAAGATAAATATGATGACACGTGATATCAGTAAAGAGGATGTTCAATCTAAGAGGGTGAAAATTTGAGGCGAAAAGTATACATAAAAAGAGAATCGGTTTCTTAAAAACAACTTGAAAATTATATTCACGGAGATGATACATCAGGGAGATTTTTTTGTTTGTGTCCTTGTCGTTTAATTGTAATTAAAGTTGTGGATTATTTTACGGCGTTGAAGGCAGTTGAGTTGAGTTAGGTACAAGATATTACAAGTGCAAAACAAATTAGTAAAATGACAAGCATATACATATTCTCTCGACCTACGCACTCTCTTTGTCTGTTTGCGTCCGGTACCTTGTACAAAGAAAAACTGATTAAACGTTTCATTTATTTTCCAATTACCACGTTGCAAAATTTTTAAGGTGATTATGTTGTTGTTAAAGTGGAAGGTTCCATTCCATTGGCAAATTTTACGGGGGCAACACAACGTTTCTTGTCATAAAAATGTTGAAATAAAAATTATAACACAAATTTGCATATTACTGCATTCAAACACGACTTGTAAATTTAACGCTAATTAAATGAACTTACTCACTTCTATTTTGTCTTTTTAACAACATAATGGCATTAAATTATTACACCGCCAGTGGAATAAGCTTGAAGTTTGCAATATATTTATAACTAGTTTGTAGCCAGCAGACTAAAAGAGCAAGCGTTGCCAGTTAATTTTTGCATTATGACTGCAAATTTTCTGCAAAAAAGCCTTGGAGCAGCAGCAGTAGTAGTCTGTAAAACAACAAGCCATTGACAAGGCACAAACAGGAACAAATTTCATTTTGAGAAGCAAAGAACAAGAGAAAAGCTGAAACAGTAAGTAATGCATACATACATGCATAAGTAGAAGCAGTAGCATTAACTTTTAACAAAATACGGGGATGATAATGATAATCCCTTTTATGTCGGCTATTAAGCAACCCGATTTGAATATTTGAATTGAAACCATTGAAATGATTTAAACAACAACAGCTTAAAACGAGCCAACCTGTCTGCCTACAGCTGAAAATGTAAACAGTAAATCCTCCTCTTTTTTTGCAAATCCAATATTTTTTGTTTGGCAATTGCAATTACGCGCACACAAGTAATTATTGCTGTTGGACATGGTTTCATTGCTAATCTTGTTCGCAGCAATGGTAATTCCTGACAATAATAACTTTACTACTTACTCACCAGCAAACGATTTTTATTTTCAATGCAATCACATTAGCATAAAACGCCGAGAAAATTATTTTTTTTATCCTCTCGGGTAAATGAAGTCTTATCATAAAACAGGGTATGCATTCCAACTTCTAGTGAAGCGTGGCTGGTTTGGCCAGAAAGAGAGAGAGTTGAAATAGTTGAAAACCACACGCGAGCGATGCTGTGACCATGCCAAAAAAATCCGTCTCTTTATCACTTCACTATGGCCACTACTATTACTACGGGATTATGTCTAGAGTGAAATTACTTTGTGATGCAGCACAGTTGAGCTACCTTTTGAAAAATCACAACTTTTTTTATCTATATTCTTATTTTTATGTTACATGGATGCTACCATGACGGCGAACTTGAGTAAACATTTCTTAAACTAGACACATGAAATATTTTCCAACTCTGCTCATGTTTCATTTACAATCATCATAAAAATGGCTCCCTAAATTAGAAATTCTTTGCATTTTTCATTTTATAATTCTTTACACTAGTAAGGACAGCAGCTTTCCTCAACGTCATCAGTAAAGACAGGTCTAATTTAATACAAATTAATACCTCAACAGGTGTGATTCCTCATTTTCATCATGATCATCATACTAATCGCCAACTTTGAACAAAAACTGGCTAGAGATGCGTACCTACATACGTACAATGTGTGTTTTTTCGTTATGAACAAGACACGAAATTCTGGAGCAATTATATTATTGGCTTCTTGAACAAGCATGCATGAACGATAATAATAATAACAATAATAATAACAATAAAATAGCAAATTTCTCACTGCTCCTTTTTTATATCGTGGTGGCTTTTCATCCTCTCCTCAGTGATCATCGTCATCATGTGTCATATACAAAACTCTAATCAGTAAACAAAGCTCTTTGGACGCTGGAAGTCCTTTATTTGTCCGACGATGATACTTTTATTGTGCACCATTCCCATAAAGAGAGATTATGCAGACAAAATGTTATGTGCATGTATGTATGTACCTCTTATTAATATTATTATTATTATCCCCTACCATTTTTTCTTCTTATTAATTTTTTTTGGAAATCCATAAAAAAGGTTTAGTCATGTCTTGCGCATTCATGTAAACGTGAACCATGAACGTGATGATGATGACGATGACAACAACGGCAGAATACAAAGAGTTCAGGTATGGCACGTTGTTAATCCAACAATATACTTTTAAACATTGTATTGTATATAATTCTCTCATCTTCAGTGTGTACGAACACTGTTGTTATGGTCGGTAGTAGAGAGTGACGCTGATACTGAAGCTACGCTTTGATTATTTTCAGCAGTCATGTCGTTTTTTTAATGAATGAAGAATGTACCATCATTCCCCTTTGACATTTTGTATGCCTATAAACACAAAAAGAGGTAGTCATCTGTCAAAAAATAATAATGAATGGGATTTAACCTGCTCGTTGCTTATTTTGTGCAAATTGAACTTACATGCATCATGCATTCATACAGACAGCGAGTCATGAAAAAGTGAATAATAATAATACAGGTTGGTTATATCTCTTCTTTCTGTAACTTTTGTATTTGTTTTTATCGGACAAAATTGTTGATGAGCTGGTGGTGGCATTATAAAAAAAATACTACGTACATTTACACAGGCAAGTTCATAAATTTGGAAAGGGGAAAATAAGATACATGTTGTCGTGTGGCTCAAGGCAGGCAGCCACTATTTCTGCCCAAACAAACAAACAGAAAAATGTTCCTGAGCGCTGCTGCAGCAGCGAAAGAGATGACCAGAGTTGGCATGTGGTATGTCATCATCATCATCATCAACAACTAACAACAACAGCACACTACCATCGTCGTCATTATTATGAGCTAAGCGATTGGGAAAAAAACAGATTAAAAATCATTTTTGTGAGAAAGAAACTGAAAGTATAGAGGTTTTACACAGCGAAAGTTTATCATCCTATTGTTTCTGTTTAAGCTGCAAAATATTGTAATCCTCCTCCTCCTCCTACTACTACTACTACTTTTGATTGAAAGCAATTACATACTGTGCCATTTTATTTGTTTAAAATGTCATAAGGCAAAATGTTGTTGTAAATATCGGCCTAAATTGCTGTGTAATAATAATGATGACGATGGTTGGCAAAAGCAGGGAAGAACAATGAAAAAATACATCTTTCAGTAAAATGGTTTTGTATATGAGCCAGTGTTTACTATTATTATTGGCAATTTTAACTCATTATTATACAAAGGTAAAATTAGTTTTTTTTCGTGTCTTGATTGCATAATAATTTTATCTTTGCTTTCATTTTCGTGTCATAACTTGAGCCTTTGATTGCATGTATCTCAACACTACTGCAAAACGGAGGAGACAAGATGTCAAAATTTAGCACGTCAAGGACAGTGGGCGTTTGGATTAGTTGAATTGAACGTCAGAATAGAACTGGCCATGAGTACTAGATTTTGAGCTCATTCCAGAAAATATACTTTAAAATAATCTTTCTATTTGGGTAGCTTTGTCGACTTTGTTAAAAACAATTGTTGTTGCTATTTGCTGCTGTACATACGCATGCACATATAAACTGCAGTATCATTCAAGAGACGAAAATTGGTTTTGCCGTCGCATTAGCCGATTAATGGTGGTAATTACATGGATGCTCTCTTAAAAGTAACCTTGTCTTATTGCTTGCCAAAGCCGTAAAAAATATATTTTGCTCTACCTGGTGAACCAGATAATATGCATACCTATTAGTATTAGCGCTTGAAACATATTAATCAAGTGAAGTTGTTCTGCCACACCGTGAACCAATCAGCTTCATTAGCATTTCTAATAGTGACCACTTAAAGTGATGAACTAGAATTTGATTATGATTTATTAAAATATGTATAATATTTATATAATGAAGTTTTGCTCACTCTTTGTTAAAAATGAGTGTTGCCACCCATTCTTCTCATGCACTAACGATGCGTTTCTTGTTCATTATTTGTGCTCGGTAGTGCAAACGCTGATGAGATTATTGTCCACTTGCGTTCTTAATGTGGCGAAAAAATGCCGACACTGAAACTAAAAGTCGGCATCATTGCATTGCACAGCAACCTGCAACAGCAAAAAAAGACTGAATACCTACGTTCAACGATTCTATACATAAAACATGTAACAAAGGTGTAGCTTAACGGAACACTAACCAAATCAATGGTTACATTTTTTCTCCACATAATTTCTCCATTACTTTACCTGTTTCATTATGAGCATTCATTATAATGAATGAATGAATGGAATAGTTTTCCCGATCACTTAATGATAGCTTAAAATCATTTGTTTTTCAACACAATATTTGAGGGATGCACAACGGTGTGATTAGTGTCTTTGTGACAGAAATTTTTTTAAACATGTTAACTTAAACGTACGCTCGTGCGATAATTCTTTTGTAACTCGGCGATGCAGTGCCTATTTGATGTTTTTCTTCCTGGTCAATAACAATGAAAAGTACAAAGCGCCATAATAGCAATTTTCATCAATTTACAATGATAAAAAATTAATATAATAAAAACCTAAATTTAAAACAAAAGAGATCCCATAATAGATTACAGCATTTCCTCTAAAACACATTTCCCCGTGAAAATTTATCAATTTTGTATGGTCACTGAAAGATGAAAGGATTACATTTACATACATGTCACACATCTGCACATACAATGGGAAAACAATTTATCACTTTACGTGTTCAGTTTATATTCGAAAGGTGTTCTGGTTTTTACGTTGATTTTATTTAGAATGTATGGTATAATCTAGTATTTAATCCGTTCCATAGTGTAAATACGAATAATGTAATATAATTATTGGTACAGCTCTTTACAAGTGTAACCATTTCATCATTGTTTGATCAATGGTTTTCGATCCACTTTGCTTACAACAGAAAACATAAATGTGTTTTTTTCCATGTTACAAAAAATGAAATAATATAGTTGAAAAAGCACGTAATTGTACGTATCCGATTCAACAATAAGTTGTACATTACTTCAATGATATTGTTGGCTGCTAGCTACTAGAACCTGAAAACCCATTTGCAATTAGTTATTAGTTTAGACATTTTGTTTATTACCACATTTGGAAATTGCCAAGTTCTACCTTACTGCTCGCTCTACTCAATCTAGAATACCAGTTAACAAGCAGTCTACTCGACTCACTGCACACATTTTTTTGACAGTCACACTTCTAGTAGTGGCAATTGCCAACTTTGTACGCAAATGCTAGAAAATTGCTAAATCATTTTAATTTCACTCTTTTTTCTCCACCCTACATTTTTCAAAGATTACATGAATGAACGTTCCTAGGATGATGAAAACCATAGAGAATCCCCATAAACGCAGTTAGTTGGTGGTCACTCATACGCGCCTGTTTAATAATAATAATAGTTTTAAAATGGCAGTGAATATAATGAAATCGAGCAAGCAACTCTCTAGGAAACTATATTACCGCACCGTTGTTTTCAGTTTGAGATTTTAGACGATGATGACGAGTTATAATGTCTTTGCTGAACTGATTGCCATTGTTGTGAGCTGCTTCCAACATTTTTTTTCAAGGTAAAGCTGTAATAATGGGATTGAACTAACAATAAACATCACAACTTATCATACAATAATGATCCATCAGTAAACTTACATAATAATAATGATACTTGATAAAAAATAGAGTTTATATTATTTGTACGTGACACACTATTTGGCTATAAATGTCTTTGGCAAATTTTTGTATACGCCGCTGTACACGTCTAAATATCATAAATCTATCAAATACAAGAGAATATAAAAAAAATGCGATCAACGTTCAAGGGTAATTGCTACAATACTTTTAATAGCAAAACTGAGTTAGTGTACCAAACGCCAAAAGTACGTGAGAGAATACAATCATTTTAATATATGACAAGTACTTTGTGCGACAATTACCTACCTGTTGTTTGTCAACTGTAACAATTTGGAAAGTCCATCATAGAAACTTCATCAGCAGGAAGGAGCCTACTTGCATGCATGACTACCTTTGAAATATCATCGTCGCATTTATAACTTGCATGTACTAAAGTTCTTTTTTTACAACTCTAAAAATTTACTCTACAATTATTTTGGGGTTTCCACATAACCAAGGAAAAGGTGCAATATAATGGTATCTTTCAACATCGTAGAGAGATATGAGATAACTCAAAATTCTCGGATTTGTTACTATCTTGAGCAATCTCTAGAATTTTTGTAAATTGGTTTCTTACGATCGCAAAAAAACCTGTTTCACTGTGGTGGAGATATGTGACATCATCTTTGATAAACTTTCATTTGATAGTTTTTTTTGTAGCGCAGCGTCGTCATGTTTTGCTCTTTGTTGGATAATGATGTAGTTTTCTTTCTACCTTTCCTCTGCATTTTTAGAGCTCATATCATACATCAACTGGCGTATTTATGGGTATATAGGTAACTGATTTTTATATCAAATATAAAAATAATAAGTTATTGTAAGTTACACAGTAAATATATCTATGTATAACACTGAAAGTAGACCGTTTCCACTAAATCTATATTGTGCCAACTTACATGTATACATACATACATATATCATTATGCAGGTTCATGTAAAGCATAAACTGTTTTAAATTTTTTTTATCAACTCGTATAAATGATTCTTACTGAGATTATGACAGAAAATAGTAAAATGAATAAACCCGCATGTAGCCACACAAGAATGGTCAGCCCATGCAATATAATTTGAATGCAAACTAGTGCAAACACATTTGTTGTGTTTATTATTTTCATCTCAATTACGCCGTCTTAATCTTAGCCACAACATAATATATAGGACGGAACCGTTATCATTACTAGATAATAGACAAAATTGAAATTTTAGTTATGTGACAGTAATAAAAGTTGATAGGGCCATCAAATGCAAAGGATCAAGAGCCAAATATGGAAGTTCATATGAAAACTTCGGCGTGGTGCCAATAGTTTCGCCGTGATAGTTTTTTATAGGGGTCAGGCGCTATTAAACTTAATGCAAACCATTAGAGTATAGAAAAAATACGTCTTTATTAAGTGCCAGTAATGTGACTTTTTTCCATTATTGGTAACAAAGTGATCGCAGTCTTTTTTGACTCGTGGCTATCTATGAATGAGTGCTATCCAATTGAAATCCATTATTGTGTCAATTATCGAGAGTGCGTGATCATAACAATCATAATGGAAATTTTGCAGTCATGTCGAATACGTCTCGTCTCTACATGTGCATGCATCTGCGACCAGAACCAATTTATAAAAATGATGATAGTCACTGGTAGTTGATCTGATACTTGCAAAAACCTGTATACCTAACTAGCTGACTACCTATGCATGTATATGTTCACAAGCTGCGTACAAAAATGCAAATGATCATGATGGTGTGATTAGTACGAATAGGTAACTTCAAGGAATTTTAGGAACTTGCGACAGTGAATTAGAATTGGCTAGCAAATGGCTGCTGAAGATAAGGATGACAAGACGACATCTATAAGTTAATAGAGCGCTGCGCCTAAAACTTTAAACATCACAATCCATTCTTGATTTTTGACTACCTAGCTACTACTAGTACTACATATTTGGTTTTGTTCTTGTGTAAAATTAATGTTCAGTTATATTATTGCACACCTTGTAAACTACTAATAGTAGGTGCATCTAGAAAGCTATACTAGTTGGAAGTGATGATAAAAATGCAAAAGAGCAAACCTTTACAAAAGCATGAAATCATAAGTGGATGGATAAATATGCATAATCCTCATCATTTTCACAAAACGCTGTTTCCTCATTGCAGACTCATCATAATCATCATCAAATTATCCTTTCAATATGAAGTATAAAGTCTACGAGTCTATCTCATGTAACGTAAATCACTTGAAATAAATAAGTACTGTAGCACTTTAATTGTTTAATAGCGCATGTTAACACCAACATTGAGTCAATCGCACAACAAGGAGACGAGTAACAAGAATGGCGATGACATGGAAACTGAGAAGATCACAGTTAATTATATAGTACAAATGTAATCGCTTCATGTATTTTTTACGCAGGGATCCTCTTGTCGAATAACTATGAATAATAGGAGAGCTATTGTTATTTTGTGAACTCTATAATGTACAAAGATTAGTCTGCAAGTTAGTGCGTCTACAAGATTGATAGACGTCTTTATGAATGAATAAATAAATAAATAAACATGTAATGATTTATTGCTGCGTATGAAAGAGAAAGAATAACGCTTTAAAATTACATTAATACTAAATATTATAATTAGGCTTGATTGCCGCAGTTTTACTTTGAAGAAAAGTTATTATAAGAATAAAAAATATGGTCACGATAAAGCACAGAGTGCTGAAGCTCTATGCTTTTCAACACGTCATCTATCATTCATGAAATTTATTTATTACTATTAGTACATAGTACGTTCTTTAAAACTTGAGTCAGTACTTGCGTTACTTGCATATAATACCTTTCCTTATGAAATCAATACAACTCTGGTAATGACTGCATCTTTAATCAAATAACTTGATGTTAATCAATCTTCCTTATTGAAGGAGCTAGCAAATTAATTTACGTTTTAAGAGAGAGAGAGCGGAACTAAAAACGCAATTTTTACTGCATGGATATTATAATGATATTAGCATCATCAACTGTGCTGAGTGAGTCGAGTTGAATTAAATAAAAGTTTAGATTGAATGTTTGCATAACGTAAAACAAGATAGGAATTCAAAGAATGATTTCATAACTACATAAAAATTGCTATTCATTTTTGTTCATTACTATTATTATTGCTCGTGGACATTAAAAATTACAAGAGCGTGAGGATGAACGTATGATCATCAATCATCTCCTGGCACCCTTGGTTGTTTCATAGGCAAAATGTATAGATAGAGCGTTTGAATGAATGAATGTCTGCTACATTACGTGCTGGATTCTCGAGAGAAAAAAGAATTATGCATGCACGGTAAAAGGATTGGTCATATTATTAAGGAAGTGTGCAAAGTTTGATTGTCTCTAGTAAGTTTGAAATGTAAAAATGAACTTACTGGATGGATACTCTTAACGGCAAGCCATTGAATGTACCATAGTGAGTAACGTTTACGTGCTTTATGGAAAATTAGCACATAATTATTAATAAAGGATTTATAATTTGTCCGTTCCTTTGGAGTATTGCATCGTTGTCAATCTAATACATTGAATAAATTTATACAGAAGTTTCAGCATTTATGCATATTAAGCGCTGATTATTTTATGTACCTATCTTACAATTATTGTAAAATAAATTAATGTATTTAGGTATATATTTGTGGAATAGGTTTTTGTGTAAATATTGAAGTAAGAGTGTAAAAATAACTTTTTATATTTTTTTAGCCGCATTCCCATACCTCCATTTATCTACCGGTAGCTTTTGTGTACCTCCATCCAGCTTTCTGCATGAGAACAGGGAGATGAAACAAGGTAATCTCTTGCCCGCTACCATTGCATTAGAGAGATATGATACGATACGAGTATATTATTGCAGTGCACAATGTGCACAATGTGCGCGTTCGTATTTGATTTGACACTTTGTTCAAAACTATACTTTATGTAACTATACAGGATTGTACAAAGAAATCAAACGAGTTGTGCCACCTGACTCTTGGATAAAGCTGGATAGTCATCAAGATCAGTGCAAATCAACGTGGCTGTTCCTTGGGTACAAAACTTTTGACAAAAACAATGAAGTTTTAGAGCAATCTTGGAAGGAATGGACAGGTACAGATATTTGATCACAAATGAACAAAATGATTTATATTTTGCCAAAAATAAAACGCTCCTTTTAATATTTCGCAGGTGTGCGTCACTTGTATTTGGAACTGCGGACTGACATTCATATTCGACGAATATCCTTTTTCCGCAGAAGGGACCCCCTTGACTGCTTGGACACATTTACATATGTTGCTTTTATGGAAATTGGAACAATTTCCGGAAAAACTCACAGATGGCTTCTTGATTTTGTACAACGAACCAGACTTGAACGCATGCACAGCACAATGACTCTGTATGAAGAAATTGAGCTATGGGAAGTCGACTCTGGAATTCCTTAGAAATAAATGTAGTTATTTGGTAATGAAAATAACAAACAAAATAAATGTCGTGTGGGTCTGCACTCACCCTATAGAGCTTATGTACCTTTATCAAAGAATTTTCTTTTACTTTACGTTCCGGTTATGCTATGCTTTTGTAAATGTTTTTTTGGCATCTATCAAATGTCCTATCTAATTTTCACCTCACACGGGTGAAGAAAATATTAGATGGAATCTTGTCAATATGATTACAAGTTGCTGTTTAGTTACTCATTGTCACACCACTCTCCTAAGTTTACGTGCTTATTATATGTCGTTGTTTAATTATGTACATTTGTTAAATATTTGCAGAAAAAGTCAAATAAATGAAAGCACAACAGTTGTCGGACATTATTTTTTTACAAGTTTATTGTTTGAGCGTTGCACATAGTGTATACTTATGGATACAAGTTAAAGCAAGATGGAAGTTAATGATAAACGAATCTACTTATTTCATTCGTCTTTTGTTGTAACACCAAAAGGCACAATTGTCGCATTGTAGTTTCAATTGGTGTTTACACAACTGCAACAATACCCACAGTGCGTGTAATTTGAGTATATTTTGTTTCTTTCTTAAATTAAAGCTCAATTTCTTCTTGTCTCTTAATATGTTGAAGAAATGAACTGTCATGTATAGATTCAAGAACAGTATTAGCAAGACATTAATGTTTAAAGCTATCTCACATTTTATATACATACATACATATTATTATTATTAGGTATTATTAGCAAAACGTGTGCATTTTATCAATTTGATCTAGCTACTGAACATAATTATTAATGAAATATATTTGATTTACAAATTCTTAGGGATCATATTTTTGAAGTGATTTTTAAGCTTAATTTCATGATACCCTAGAAATAGATTTCTATTCGTATGCGGAGTTATGTACACAGTTAAAAAGATTCGATTTCTTATTCATTTATAAAGTTCGCCTCATCCGCACCTTTCACAGTTGACACAAATCTTCCAAAGTATTTTGTAGTAGTATCAACGACGACGTTGAGTTGTAAAAATTGCTGCCTCATGTACTTCAAGTTCCTTCCTATGCTTTATTTTACTTTTAACTCAAGTCTTTTAAGATTTTAAACTAATAAATCGACGAATAAAAATCTGTACATAATACGTGGTAATATCCCATTTCTCACAAAACTTAAAAACAACATTAAAAAATAATCAGCCGAACCTAAACTGCAACTGTTTTTACAACATTTAACAATCTCTAGAGGTACTTGTATGTATGTTGCATGCGTACATAAATAGTTAATTTACGACGATATTGTTGAACAGTAAATAAATTGATATGATAAATAGTAATCATAATAGTGGTAATAATAGTAATCAATAAATTCAATTTTGCACAGGATCATAATTTCATTTTTCATGAGATACTCAACGCCGGCGGAGCTGACTTCATGCTGACTTCTCACTTTCCTCCTCAGAGTCATCCTCGTCATGGTGATGAGTCACCTTCCGTGGTGTCTCGGGGCGCACATGTGGCAATAGACTTTGACTACGTTCCAATACCTTTAAATATTGAAAAATGCACATCAATATTACTTGCTACCTACACATTTTAAAACTAGAGCAGAGCATTTATTTACTCGTCACACTACCTTAGTCTTCCCACTGGGTGCACTGGGTTCAACTTCTTTTCCGTCCATAACTGATGCTTGACGTGAACGAGAGAACATTGGACTGTCAGCGACAAATCTTTGCTCGTGAGCGACGGTTGATTCATGTGGCATCTACATCATAATAAGTTTTCAATTATAAATACATGTATTTTATAAGAAGCAAAATATTTATAAAAATGCTTTGTCTATTTAATCATAATTTTTCTTACCAACATTGCTGGGGCTCTAAACATGTAGCTGAAAGGATAGTAAATAAGATTTAAAAATGTAGCAGCGTATAGATCAGCATAGCGTACAACTTGGCTGGAGAAAAACGTTTGTCGGGATCCTGATCTAAAGAGACTTCCCAGCATTCCGTATGCCATATCCATCTCATGAGTTACTTCCTTTATTGCTGCACGGGTTTTTGAAATATCCGGCCTTTCTTTGGCACTACTGTCAAGGTTCCTGGTTGTAAACAAAAAAAAGAAAAAAAGTAAGCACCAGAATTAACGAAAATATGCGATTGATCGTAACACTCAACGATTTATGGCGACAAAATAGACAATTCAATTTTATTTCCCTACACAACTTACTTGTACGTTTCACCCAACATGATATCCAGATTCTGCAATTTTGAGAACAAACTGCATTTATCTGTCCACACATGAAGTTCTTGAACCAACTCAGGAACAATAAGGAAAGTTCTCCACCCACGAATCTTCTTTGACTTTAATATGTCTCCGAAAATATGGTCCCCGATGTACAATACATCTTTCCCCTTGGCATTAACTAGTTCAGTAAAAACATCACAAGAGCCTAGAAAGAAGCGACAAGTGTGTCAATTAACATGTGTATAATCCCAGCAGTACAATTTATCAACGCATGTACAGCTTACCCCCAGAGTACACATGACCTCGCTTGAGTGGACCAGTATGAGAACCGATTTTTAAAGCTCCAGTCTTAGTGTCTACTTGTCTTAAAATCGTTCCCTCTTTAAAAAACAAAGGCTTCCTTGCATCCAGTACGATGTAATCAAAATATTCTTTCCAATTCTGTTGAATTAGAACAATGCAAAATATTTTTT
>JAHZMT010004045.1:0-12231 GCA_027743785.1 Sinhomidia bicolor
TGTCACTTTTTTGACCCCGCTGCCCCTTGTCAAAACCTGTCACGTTTTCCGTGGACCCCCCCCCTCCAACAAAGCGTTACGTACTAAATGTATCCCCCTAAGTAGATCACGATTTTGATTACACCAAGAAAAAAGTAAGTCTAGTCATAATGGAAAATTTTGCCAGTACAAAGGACAATTAAAACACTATTAAAGTCAATTTCATATAAATTATCATTTCATGGAACAAACAAACAACAAACCCGTATTGATGTCCCTATGTCAATTGTTATTTACTCTCTTTTGACTTTGTATTGACCTTGGAGAGCAAGAAATATGTAGTCAATATTATTACGAGAACATGAATTAAGAGGTAAGACGACAAAACTTTAGTTTAGTTGAACTTTAGTATTTATGTGAAGAGTAGGCATTTTTTCAAAAACGATATTATATACGGATAAGTTAAGAGTCACGAACTGAAATATTTGTTTGGCGTTGTGTTGGTGGCTATGTGACTCTGAAAGTACAGTTGATCTCTGTCATATTCATCTCTGATGTCCAGTTTCCCTTACTCGTTATTGGCCACTGGAAAAAAATTGATGGCGAGTGTCAGAGCCTTGAAACCTTTGATTGTTTTGTCAGCCACAAACTGATTGTTTGTTAAGTCAAAGAATTGCAAAATTCGTAGCAGTCGACTCTCACATGACCATAAAATATTGCTGTTGATTTTATCCTAAATTTGAATTACCATACCGGTCACTCTACTACGCTCTCTACTCATAGGCACTCATAGGTTTGAAGTTGACCCTAAACAAATCTTCAGAGGTTCAGTTTTCCGTTGCGGTATCTAAATTTTTGTAATTAAAAAAATATTAAATATTTTAGTTCTTTGTCTGTGCATACAAGAATAAAAAGTCAAATACACGGGCTCTGTCCTGTCGTTTGCAGAGTTTGTTGAGTTTACTGCTTGATCAAATTTAGTAAATGATAATTGGAGGTTTTCTTTTTCATTTAATGTGCATACAAGAATAAAAAGTCAAATACACGGGCTCTGTCCTGCCGTTTGCAGAGTTTGTTGAGTTTACTGCTTGATCAAATTTAGTAAATGATAATTGGAGGTTTTCTTTTTCATTTAGTTGCTGAAAGTTTATTTACTTTACTTATAAAGCCACAACATAAATAGAGATTCGTTTGAAGTTTAAAACGTAACGGTAAGGTTCAAAGTTTAATATTTTCGGTTATAAGAGTGAACAGGTGATTCATGACTCTGTCGTTAGCAATTAATGCATTAAACTGCCAATAATAATAACGAACCAAACTCTCTAAATGTCATCTGTTCTCTAGTATCTGTGAGCTATAGTAAGTTAAATTCCTGTTTATTGTTTAAGCAAGTAGTATTGACATTGTTGACAATGTTTATAAATTTTTGTTATAATATATTTTGTTTAAACTTATGTCAGAAAGCAAAGTTACCAATTTAACAAAGGAAGACATGGTACCAGTGACCAAGTCGAGTATGGTCCCATGTACTTACCAAGGTAATGCTGAGTCATGTTGAATTTAACAAACTTTAAAGGTTACATTTATCCAAAATTTCTATAAAAATTAAGATTTGATTTGTTCATTCTTCTGAACAGGGTGTTCTGTAAGATACTGAAGAGGCAGATAAAGAGTCGCACAGCAGTAAATGTAAATACCGACCCACGGCTTGCCCTTGTCCTTGTTAGTAAAGCAATTGTGACAACTATTTCACTGTGAAAGCATTGAACGTTATCTGGCTTTTCCATTGCATTGAAGAGATTTTGTTTCAATTTGAAAAGGTACGTCTGGAAACTGTTTGTGGATAGGTCCTTTGCGGGATTGTGTTGAACACATATTGCGCGACCACGGAATGGTAGAAAAACACGATGGTAAATGGGTAACTTTTAGCATTTGAATTAAATTAAACGTCGGTTTAAACCTTCACTGGTAATTTGGCATTTTGTAATTACAGGACAAAGCATGCCCTTCGTAGCTCAGGATGTAAATGCTGAAGGTGAAGCGTTCTGGTATGTCAAATTGCTAATCAGATCGATGTTTTGTTTACTTATTAGATAAACGCTGGGTTAGTGCTAATATTTTCTTTTTACGATAGGGTCATCATAATGTCTTGTTACAATGAGCATTTTTTGGTTGCTTTCGAAAAACAAGTTCATAACGGCATTCGACAATTTTATAGTGTGGTGCAGCACTTTGGCTCGAGGAGAGAATGCAAAAAGTATCGGTACCAGTAAGTCATGGCTACGTATTTATTATACTATACACATAATTTCTAATGAACTTCCGTATAGATTTTTATTGCCCTGCTGTACCGGATTTTTGTTCCTACAGGATCGAACTAGCTAATAACCGTAATCGGTTAATCTGGGAGGGCATTCCTATATCAGTTTATACAGATAGAAAAGAAACCTTTGAAAAATCGAAGTGTCTGTCATTTAATGGTAGTATTTCAGATCATTTCGCCAAAAATGGCATTTTGAAGTTCACTACAACCATTATCGAAACCCAGTGATATATGATTCCACTATCCTACCAATCTGGCTTCCAATATTAATTGAGTTTGCACAACGTTTACTTTTTATCTTGTATAAATACACTAATATGTCATATATACTAACTGTATAAATGTGCATAAAATTTTATACTTAATGTTAAACCTACACTAAAATCTTAAAATGTAGAGCTAGGCATAGAATCAAATAATGTACATTAGTAGTTAGGAGCGATGATAGTTTATTTATCATAATTTAGTTTTATTCTGACAACTGATATGCACAGCAAATAGAAGTTTAGTAACTATTGGAAGCTCTAAAGTAAAACAAAAATCCTTGATTTTCTAAGCGTTCCTTTTCAACTGATTTAATAATGAGCTCGTACACGTTTTCTATGAACTCATCACCTTCTGCCTGGTTGCTTTGTTCGCACTCTAAAATATTAAGTGATGATGTCCCATTGAATTTAGTTGATGATGTATGAACACAATGGTCTAGTTTTGCTTGTATGTAATGCTGAAAGGATTACATGCATTAAAAAAGGTAAACACATGAGAGGAAAGTTGGTGCATTGGATTTGTACAAAGTATGATGATGAGTAAGTACTCACTCAAACGCTGGAGAAAGGAGACAAAGAGAATAAAGACAACACTACTAGAAAGCAACCTTCGCAGAGCATTACTGGAAATTATTCAATAAAGTTTTCATTCAAGACAAGCAGTGCATAATATGTAGAGGAAGAGGAAGCTAAATAAACTTTGTGAAAGCAACGCACACCATTTTTCTCTTTCTTTTCATTCATTCATGGCACACAACTCTTTCGTTTTTCATTTCTTTTCTCTCTCTCTCCCTTTTCTCCGCAACTCTCTGGCGCTGTCTGTCATTCTGTCTGCGTCGCGGGTCGATTTGCACACCTGCAATTCTATTTTGGAGGAAGCAAAATAATATGTGCACAGTAACGCCAACCAAGTAAAGTACAAAACAAGCAGGCAGCAAGCCCTGTTACTGTTACTACTACTGCAGTAAAATGAATGTTAACTCGACTTGGATTAAATCTGCATAAAAATACATGACTAGGCTTACTTGCACAGCGTGTGCCGTGCTCCTCTCTCCCTCTCTCTTTATACTTAATGCATTATTAACATACAGATATACATTCTGAGTTTCATATTGATTTTTCCCAGTATATATATATAGAGAGAGAGAGGGAGAAAAGGAAGGAGAAAGGAAAAGAGAAGAAAAAACTTGGAATGGTAGCTGAATAATGGCATAAAAATATAGCAGCAAAAAAAACAAGGTATGGTCTTTAAACGCCAGTCAAGAGGGAGACATTGTTTGTGTGCTAATTGGAATAAATAAAAACATTTTAAAGCATGAATATTTAAAGTTAGCCCGACATTTTCTGCTTTCCAGCTGTCATAATGTACATAATCCAGTTAATGAGCAAACTTTATGCGAAAACATGCCCAAGAGTTATTTTTTTTCTTTTCCGTGTTGAACTAGTACAGTGTGCGCAACCCTTGTTCGCAGAACAAAACTAAAAACATAATAAAAAAAAGAGTTGGCAGTTGACTAGTGCTGTATAAATATGTATGCATGTAGGTATGTACACATGGAAATTTGTTTCATATAGTTCATTACGATACAATGACATTATTATGTGTGCTTCCTAGAAATCAAGCACATCATTTATTAACACGTACTACTAGTATAATATGTGCAAATGTGCATAGCTAACTATTTATGCACAGCAAAATTTGCAATTTCATTGAAACAAACTTTGCAATCTATTTATTTTTCCATTTACTTAAAAAGAAAAGTTAAATTCTCACTTCGTTTCAGCTAAATTTGGCTTTAAAATGGCAGCAGCAGGACCAAATGTTATGCACACACCACCACCAGCAGCAGCACCTGATCACAATAGGCATATCCGTGACACGGATTCCGTGTTCGTCCATTCGTAGCACATGCATTTAAAGTAGATACATCACCGTTCTCTGTATCGTTTTTTTTCTTGTCAGTAGCTCCACACACGACACACACACACACGAGGGTGTGCCATGCCTTGCCGGTCGGTCGGTGGTACAATGAGCGAAAGTGCTTTCCTTCATTTCATTCTTATCATCATCATGAGCCATTTAGAAGAGAAATAAATATATGTATATATATACAGTGCACACAACTACACATACATTTTATTTAAAGGCACACGCACAACTATCCATCCATCCAACCATGCATTTATAGTTTACATTAAAACATGCCTATTTATATTTAAGCCCCAACTAACATAAAAAAAACTTTTTTCTTCTGAAAATGTTTTGAAATACAACACCACTCGAGCATGCTCTACTTAGATTACTATGCTCTCTCAGCACAATCCAGTAATTGCAAATAACAAAATCTAAACAAGCCTGTAATGGTAATGATGATGATAAGAACGATGATGATGATGATATTTGGAACAGGATTTGATAATATTATGGTTTGCTTAAACAGAAAAATAATAATAATAAAGAAGCATAATAATGAACGCCCAAAAGAATCACAATATATCAACAAAATTCCGGGTATATATGATGGAGCGAGGATGATGCCTACAGCAGCACCAGCAGCGCCTTTGTTTCTTGTTTCTCTTGCTGCTGCACACATCAATTCATTTCTATTCTCGCCATTTCGTCCAACTGTGGAAAGCTGGATTAGGTAAAAAGAAAGAAAGAAAGAAAGAAAGAAAGAATCTCTCAGTGTTTCATTCCAAGTCGTTGAGAAAATATTATCTTGTTATATCACCACATCAGCCATACACTCACTCCTCCACCCTGCTTTGCCATTGCTACTGGCTATATGGAGTGTGTGTGTGTGTGTGTACGTAGAAAAACGGAGAAAGAGACAATAAGGGGAAGAGGAAGCGGAAGCAATATAACTGACTGAAAGTGTATGTATTCCCGTCGTATCCACACAGTCAGTCGCTCGCTCGCTCGCTGCTCGCTGCTGTTACACATAATATGTGTATATATGTATGTATGTAAGGAGAAAAACGACGACTGCTATGCTTCTACTAAAATAATGACCAGTAGCACAGTATCCATAATAATATTACATTTTTTTGTCATAGTAGTAGCGTCTATATACTGCTGCCGCTATACTGTCTATAGAGTAATGGCTTTCTCCGCTGAGAAGAAATGTACATTTTAGTGCGGTATGTGTAGCACTTTAAAAGCCTTTTCTCCTTTCTGTCGGTATAATATTATCGTAGCTTCACACCGCCTATTTCACCCTTACCTACCCCTCTCTATATCCTCTGCTGCTTCTCTAAATACTTGTTCCATTCATTCGCTACTTCAATTAATTTCGGGGAAGAAGACGGCAAAGTAAATACTTTTGTGATATAATCTATAGATCATTGTTGGTAGGTGAGGCTTGTTACATCCAAATATTAGTATTTTTTTTATCCTTCCAGGAAGCTCAGTATCAGTTTTTTTTAGTTTTTAGTGTGCGACGATAAAACTGAGTGAGATATTTGATTTGTTTTTTGGGAGTTTTTTTTTTGGTTGGTGCAAATATTTTATTTCGCTTGGAACAGTGATACGGACAAGATGAAATACGACAAGGTGCTAGAACAACTGCTACCGCTGCTGCCTAATTGCTCAGAAGACTACCTTTGGCAGGAGTGGTGTTGTGCCAGTGATGATGATTGTGCAACAGTAATAGTTATCGGAACTGAGTCTGCTCTGGTGTAGCAAATCGTACGAATATAAATCCCACTTTTATTACTCTAGTTTCCTCTCAATTTTTTACCGTAATTTTCGAGGAAACTCTAGAAGTGAAAGTGGAATGAAAGAGTGACAAGAATAGTGAAAGTGTGTCCGGTTGTCCTTGCCAAAGTTGTTGATGAACTGCACTGATTCATTTATTGATCTAACTTTCTAACTTTGATAACAATAAGTTGGATAGAAAGAGTGCAGTAAAATATATGTAGGTAGGTGTGCAGGGGATAATATAAAAAAAGTTGACGGAAGTAAGAAAACCGGGATTTGTTTGGTTGTGCAGAAATTTTGTGGTGACAAAAAAAGGAAAGTTTTTTTTCGCTGTTGGCGGCGGCGGCGACGGCGGTGGTGGTGGTGACGGTGTGGTTGCAGCGGTGGAACTAGGTGAAAGCAGTGATTGTTGTGGTAGTACCATGATGTCAGGAGTGACCCGGTTTTGTAGTTTGTCCAATATTTGCAAAATTGCTCTGTTGGAAATTGCATTCATGCTTGCCTTCTGGGTGGGAGACTACTGGCCTCCGTTTTTTGGGAGAGGAAAGAAGCCTTGTGATGTGACCAATTCGTCAATTGTTAGGAAAATTGTACAAAAAGTGAGTTTCATTGGCAAGACCTTGACTAGATTGCTTGCGTATGTGAGTACTAATTATACTGAATATGTATATCTTAAATGAATAGAACTGGACTCCAGTGCTCAGCCGGTATGGAGTAAATCTTCCAATTGAATGTCCACTCAACCTCTCCAGAGATTTGTTAGGAGTAAGGGAGTCATTAAAAAGTACCAGATCTTCCCATTGGCAATGTCTTGAGTGTGGCAAAAAATTCTATTTGGAACGTCATCTTGACTTGCATATTGAACGTCGACATGCAGATGTTATAAATAAGGTAAATAAATGTCTGCATTTAAATATTTTTTTCTCATTTCAAGGTTGAGTATTTTCTTGAATAAATTACGTATACGTTTATAGGCAGAAGATTCAGTATGCTTAGGAGAGTACTGCGACGTGATGAGATGCGATGTGCTAATGTCCACTTCATTCTTGGATGAAGATTCAAAGTCGACGGACGTGTCAGTATGGACGCCAAATGCCATAGGTTCGTCCAGTGGTAAATCTTCGTTTAAGGGTGGACATCTCCATCTAGATCACAAAAAGCCTACCCGTCCAACCACTGCCAGTACGACCACCACTGATGAGTCTCATCATGACAGAGGTGACCAAAACTCAAAGTCATCGTCCACATCATCTTCGTCGTCGAAATCATCATCTCAGCCTCATTCTCATCACGGTACTGGAGACGAGTGCGATGAGGAGCACTTTAGCAGCTTGAGAGAAAAATGCGGCGACTTGGTTTGGGAATGTTTGCAGGGCCTCATTTCAGTTCTGGATGCCAAAGATTTCAAAGCACTTCAAGGTACTGCTTTTACTGTTATTTAGCGTACCAGCTAATCTTAAACATTTATTTCTAAAAGAGAATGTTGTCATTTTACTTTTGTCATTTCGCCAGGTGAATTGGAATCAATTAGTTGTTCCTACTTGTCATGTGCCAGATACGGCGATGCCTGCTGTCCATCTAGTTCTAGACTGCGTGGAAAATTACGACCCTTTTTTATCGTTTTCGGATCTCTGCTTATCTCACTCATTTTGGCGTTGGCCTATTACTTCACTTGGATTTACACTCAAGCGTAAGAAATCATAACATCATTTTCAAGCAGTTAAAAATATTTTCTTACTAGAAACTAACACTCAGCCAAAATCATTCTCACTCTCTGGAAATACTACTTGCACCCTCTTATTTATACTTCTATCCAACTGATAACCTGAAATAATTGTTCTCCAGTGTCGACGACACAGTCTACTTCGAAGAAAACAACCTGGATGATAAGACATATTCTACGGAGCTAGTTACGACAAATATTCGAAAATCAATACCACCATCACAACTTGTCAACAGAACATCACACATATAAAAAAATCATCATCATCAGGAACACATTTAAACTACTACTCTTATCTCTCTATCCATAACCAAAAAATACATAGACAAACTGACTTGAAAAGAAAGCGATTAAAAAACAGTCAACAGTAAACTTCCACAACGAACATTACCGTATTTGAGTTTATTGTATTCACACAATACAAGAAGACGTACTGTGTCGAGTACGAGTTTATTCAATTTTTTATATTTAAAAAAATGACATTTCTATTTGGCATGGTTGTGCTGCTAATCATTGAATGATTTGATACTTACCGAAATAAATAACCACATAACGGGAAGTGGTGAAAACTAGCAGTTCATGTACTTACACGTAAATATGTACGTACGTACGTACTTGCTGATGAATTTAGTTTCTAGATACAAAAAAAATCAGTGCATTTTAGGTCCATTTTCTAAAACAGCAATAGTTGAATAATTACTAAAAACTACTTTACATAAGTAACGTTACAATAATATCATTAAAATCCCTGTTTTCCTGCCACCACCAATATCCTTCCGAATAAGGAATACAAATAATTTACTATATTGTAAAAGTTGTGAGTAGACATGTATGTACAATAGGTAGTTACTTATAAAAATAAAACGACTTACGAAACATTTTCCAAAAAAAAAATTTTTGACTATAATAACATGACACATTTTTGTCAACGTACTTTCACAGTTACTTTATATTCGAATACCAATGTCCAAATATTATATTAAATTTGTTAACAAAGAAACTCATAAGGATGAGTGTTTGTAGTGATGTAGAGCCAGAGCCTTTTGTTAGTGAACAAGTTATATAAGCAAATTTGCAAAAGTTTAGTTTTGCGTGGGCGTACACACAGAAGCGTTTTTTGTGTTTGTTCCTGTAGAAGTAGTAGTTTTATAAAAATTATTGTCTCACAAACTAACATGGTACATGCATGAGTAGGCAGCATTGGAATGGAATCTTTAACACGCTGAAAAAGTGTAAAGATGATGCGAAAGGGTAGTGATCAGCTAACCGGCTATTGAGAACATTTTTGTAAAATGCTAATTACGATCGACGGCAGAGAATGAACTTGACCACAATTTTATGTACACACAATCACGATTATGTAATAAATCACAAAGTTTACCCATAAATGATTTTAAAGTATTAAGTAATACTATTTTCCGCTTTTCATTAACTTATTGTATTTTAATCATCCTTACTGACAAGAAATTTTACAATGTACGTACCTACAAAAATTAGAAATAAAATGTCTACACCGACTATTCAGATATCGCTAGCAACTGATCTGCAAAAAGCTGACGCTGTGTATTTTTTACAAGAATTGCCCATCCATCAAAGTAGTCTAGTACTACATCCTCCGCCAGCTTTGATTTCAACACCCTAAAAACTTCGTAAAATATATTCTTTTCATCTTGCTCATATGCTCCAGGTTGGACACCAACTGCAATAAAGTGCTCTGCAGAGTAGGGTATCATTACAATCCAAGGACACTGCCTCCATTTTCTTTTCCCTGATCGAATTCCAGCATGTTGGAGGTGGTGGACAAGAAGGGGAATGGAGGAAGGCCGTTTAAAGTAGTTGTAGTCCATTAAAGAATCTGAAAGCTGGAGAAATACAAATGGCCCTACCTCTTGCATCTGCTTCGTATCCACCATCATTTGCACTTGCTGGCATACGCATTTGAGCATTGTTTTGGCCTTTTCAATCCCGTTTTTATAGGCATCTAAATCTCGAACATTCAGCACTTGCATAGCCTCCAAAAATTTACCTTCGTTTGTTTTACTAGAATCAGGGTCCTCTATCACTGCAAGGGTTGCCAGCTGTACATCAAGCGCATTGAACTTTGGTCTAAACCCAATTTCACGCTACAAAAGAGCCAAAAACTACATCTGGCAACTTAAACTTTTCAGTAACTGTTTCACTAGAAAACATTTCAATAAGTTGGTGTCTGAGATCCATGCTCATATTTAGATATTTTTGTTTCACTTCCACTAACGGCAACCCTAAATGAGCAAGCATTTGATGAAAACGGCGACTCCCATCCATTGACCATGTCTTCAAGCTATTGGCTACATATGGAGTTACTTTAACACTCTCATATATACTCCAGCTACGATACAGAAAGAGATACAGTTCTCTTTCGAAACGAATTTTAAGGCAGTCTCTTGGCAGCTTTTCGGCGTTCGTTATTCGAAGGATATGATCGTTGACGGTGCTAGCATACTCAGTGTACTTTGCTCTCGAAAGACGACTTGCCACGAAAAAGTCGGTTAGCGCCACGATAGTACACCAAATGGACTCCATATCATCACGAGACATTACCCAAGCAATCTCCAGGGCATATAAGGACGACTACAAACAAAATTAATCGTATACAGTAAATAGTATGACCTACATTTTTGTGTAAATACTCACAACACTTGTTGAAATATTATGGACAATTTCAAAGAAAAAATGAAAGAACCCACCGGCCTCGCATAGTACGAGTATTCTCTGTACTCAAACAGAATTCTTTCTCTTTTCTCCTGCCAGTCCTCATGCTTTCTCCGCAACGCTGCCCGATCAGCTCTTCTTCTCGTTCTCGTCGACTCCCCATCCTCGTCAAGCTCATCCTCCATTTCATCCTCGGAATCTGTGTCATCGGAAACATCAGGATCTTCCGCAAAAATTTGATCAAACTCTGGAATCTTTTCATCCGACTCTGGCACGGAAACTAATCTAACCTGTCCGGAGGGGTTGTAATAGTTAATAATGTGGATTGGCCGGTGGTGATCAATTATAAAGAACTTTTTCTCATTAGAAGGGCTTCCAAATGTTTCCATCAAGTCAATAGACGCCCCACAATTTATCATCAGAAATATACTAGACTGGCTGGCATACTCATCATACTTTGCTTTCATATCAATGATCCCACAACAGGATAACAGAATATACGCAACTCCTTCCGTCTTAAAAAGGTTGGTCAATATTTTCACTGTACACACCGCGTCCACATCTTGATGGGCAATGATCACCACTCGCTGCCCGATAATATGGTCCATAAACTCCCTCCTGTAATGATTTACCAACATTTTCACGCCAACGGCAAATAACAATAGTCTCTACGCAGAATGTATAAAAGTACAGACACAATTAACCACTCACTCAGTAATCACTCCACCAGTGTTCTGCAACCAACCAATCAGTCATCAACAACTTCTTTAAGTCTTCTTCAAGTCTTCTTTACAATAATAATAATAATAATTAATTTAATTCACTTCCGTTCGTACGCACACTAACCACTGGACACTATCGATAGAGGATATATATATATTTGTATGTAGTAACAAGAAGAACCAATGTCCGCCCAACAACAATGAGCCGAAAATTCGGGCAACCCACCAACAACCTCAGCAAAGGCAACAATGGACAGAACAGGAATTCATTCATGATAACAACGCAACGGACTGACTGCATGCACAAGGTACCTACATGTTGCTGCTGCTGGTGCTGCTGAGAAGAAAGGTGGAATATGTAATGCAAATAGGTAGTAAGTGACAACAGAGAATGTGTTTGTTGTTCTCTTTTCTCTTCTTGTTCCAAAAGTACACAGTTGTTTCTGTACAGATGACAGTTTGTTGGCGCTTCCGCTTCAAAAGGTTGCCGCTGCGCAACCTGTGCCGTGTATCCCGTTGCCCCTATTCCCTCTGCTTGTGCTCAGCAGCAGCACCAGCAAATTTCTATGCATGCGAGAGTGGACGTGAGAATGGAATGGGAATGGAAAGGCTACTACTACAACAACGCAATTCATGAGATGAGGCCGTTTTCAATACATTTCATTGTTATTTCCAACAAACAAGGTGTTCATCTCATCTAAATCTCTCTCTCATCTCGGCTGTAAATTTACATTTTTCATTTGTTCATTCATGAAGCCAGCCAGCATAGCATACTCTTGTTGTGTGTCTGTCTGTATTCTCTGTATTGCGTACTTTATGAAAATATT
>JAHZMT010004046.1:0-18303 GCA_027743785.1 Sinhomidia bicolor
TTTTTTTTGATATATCATGTAGAAAGTTTGCATGTATAACTATGAATGCATCATAATTATTTATTGTATTTTCTAAAAAAATGTTTCAGTGGAAGACAGAGAGAAAAGTATAAGAAGCTGAAAAAAGGGAAACATGGTCGACGTTTAAAAATGGAACCAAGTACAACCACCTCCACCACTATCGCCGCCACCGCCGCTACTAGTTAAAGTAGCTTAACAGTTCTTTGTTTTTTTCGTAAGTGAAACCATCTAATTATACACCTTTTGTGCGGACCCTAGTTCGTAGAAAGAACAATGTCTTGGGTGCTTTTTATATGTAGCAATAATAGCCATTCAGAAAACAAGAAATTCGTATCCTTCTTCTTTTTTTACCCACTGACTCTGTCAGTGGCGGTCATTGGCAAAAAAAGTCTTATATAACTTTTTAATTGTACCGACATTATGAAATGCTTTTCTTTTAAAGGTATAAATAGAATTGGTACTTTTAATAAGTTTGAATAATAATAATACCACGAAGAAGCATGCAAAAGGAAATAGGCTGGTGTGATTCCAGAAAAGCTAGGCAATATTTCATACCTCGTGCATGCCTCTTTTTTTCTTCTTTTTTTTCTCTTGTTCAACTCTAATTTTATTCATACAAGTGTACATAAATGCCTTGTTGTTAGTGTAATGGAAGAAAGGAGTACAAGAAATTCTCAAAACATAATGCGCGATATCAAAGAAACTCAGCCACGCACATGAGCACGTTACACCTACATATTTTATACCGTGTGTACACTGTGGTACATTTAGAAATTTTTAAAGAAGAAAAAAAATCATCTTAAAATTCATACATACGATTTACCAACAAACAAGCATGCTCAACTACCTACTAGTCTCTCTCTCTCCCTCTTTTTCCATCTATCTTTCGCTCTCGCTTGCACACACTTATAAAAGAAACAAAGATATAAAAAGAACAAGTCGCATGATACCATGATGAATGCATGCATAATATTGTTATGCACAACTTGATAAAAAAACATTTTCATGTGGTTTCTATGCATGCGTGCGGATGCGTTTCCTGGAGCCACAAGACGACTCGTAGAGCGGCAGAAGCAACAGCAACAGCAACAGTAGCCGTCTATCTCATCGACTGTTTTTCACAGGAACTGCTTGTTTTTTCTCTAAAGAACTTTTTTGCAGCAGTTTTCATGCCATCCGTGATAGGTATGTACATATCTGCTTTTCTTCTTTTTCTTGTTCTGATCACCTTGCTAACTCCACAATGATGTGCAAAGGTCTTGTTTTTTCTTGGTTTTGGTTGTAACTGTGTGAATCTTTTCTTTACATTTCCACGATAAATAATCAAGATCATCATCAACCACGGCAATCTCAAGCGTTGCTATTATTACCATCATCATGACGATATCTGTATAATTTTTTTTCTAATTTTTTGGTTTCTGCGTTGGTGTACTGCTATACTGATACCTACTTCTTTTTATGTAATATTTGCTGTGAACACACAGGTATTTATAATAGGTAGGCCACCTACAAAAGACGTAATTATTATTGAATCATAGATCTATTGTTCTATTTTTGGAATATTTTTTAAAGAAAACATCTCTCACAAAATTATGGTCTGATCACCACCACCACCACCACCAACAACAACTCTGGTTTTATGAAAGTCACAACTGGTTTAAAGTAATCTGTTTAGAGTATAGAACTTTTTTTATTTTTTTATTGTTTCTATGTAGATGACTTGCTCCATAGATACTTTTTTTTCAATGCAAAAGCCATCATCATTCATCGGCATTACTGTAGAAGTTATACAAGTTGTTTGTTGCGAGCAAGTAAGTGCGCACGCTTTATTGTTTCGAAAATAGAAAGGTTACTACTTTTTGAATATACTTATATTTTGGCTGTATTATTTGCTCAAGTCAAGTACCTGAAAATGCTACATATCTACTCCACATCTTCACTGGCGGTCAGAGAAAAAAAATATATCTTTTAAGGTGGCATTACACTTTTATATAAATAATAAGTGATAACAAAACTTTAGTTGGCCATTACGATGATCATCGTGACCATTGCCATCACTTTTCTGACTGATTGATACGTTTTTGATTGCAGCAATATTTTATAGAAGCCATTCTAACAAAACTGCAATGACAACTATAAAAATAGTAGTTGAACCGATGAATATTTATGTACAAGTTGAAATCATCATGAAAAAAGAAGGCTTCTTCAGTAGTGGTTTGTGGTGGCAGCTCTCAGCAGCAGTGAGTAAACGAGTAAGTGGGTAGGTAAGGTGGGTAATGATTATAATAACAATAATAGTAATAACTAATGCTTTGTAAATCAATAATAAAGTAGCGGAAAAAAATGTACGATAAAACATGTTTTACAGTAAAAAAAATATATAAATATAAATTAAGCCTGCTTAAAATTCTGTAATAATCTAATTTTTTTTCGCTGTGGACTGTAAAGTGCACGTGGATGTATAAAGAACGATAAGAGAAAAAAAACAAGCCTCTGTGCAATTGGTAAAGTGACAGACTGACAAAGCAAAACTATACAATGACGGTGGCACCACCGAGCTAAAGATAGTTTATAATATTCTCTTGTTCTTGTGACGAAACAGTAATGCCTTTTTTACAACCACTTTCCTAGCTGACAGCAACATCAACTTAAAACCTGAACTGAAATGCTTAAATTAGCAATTCAACAGGGAGATAGAGAGAGAGAGAATGAATGTATAAAAATAAATAAATAAATAAATAATACAAAATATGTGTGTGTTCAAAGTCATCTATATATACTTTTAACCTTGTACAGGATAAAAATGGTAGGGAGAAGTTGTAGTACGCTGGTTCGGTCCATGCCCTTATTTATTATTATTACTATATGGCATGGCCATCACATCATCTTTAAAATGTGCTATTCTAAGACACAGCCTCAGCAGAATCAGCAGCAGCAGCAACACTGATCGGGATGGAATGCAAAAATTTTGTTTTCTCTTTCATAAAACTTATTATTGAGTACTAGTACAGTTGTTCTAAAATATGTAGCAAAATCCCGAATGAATGATAAATAAAGCGCCTTTAACAAGTTGAACACGATATAAAAAATGACGACGACGATACGATGATGATGATGATCCTCCTCGCATCACTATAAATTTTTTTTTGGGTATCATCATGATCATGATGATGATCATCATACCACTACTCTTAATGTCGTCCCCGTCGTGGTGAAAAATATACAAAATATCCTGAAAGGAATCCAGTTTTTCTTGGGGCAGTTTCGTTGATAATGTGAAAGGGGTTTAACTCTTTTTTTACACACATTGTTTTATTTAAGATTTGTATTTGTACACACACTAGAATTTCTGGTGTTGCTATTTGTGGTCATGCTCGGTGCAATCGTAATAGCAATAATAATAATCAAAAGAAGACAAGTATTTTCGTCGGTCTTTGGTGGTGGTGGTAGTGGTGGTGAATGAGGGGAAAAGGCACGGTGTATACTCTAAAGATAGATGGATTGTTGTCTTGTTGTTTGTTCGTTCGTGGCAACAAACAAATGGACATTGTACGAAAAAAATAAGTGTACTCCTCATCATCATCATCATCACGTGAAGATTATTTTTACCAATTGTGTTATTATTACCATCGTCGTCGTTGTACATAATACCGTGTTATATCTGTAATCTCACAGGTTGCGGATGCCCAGAGATGAAGCAATGATGATGATGATGTTATGCTGTGGCTAGATGATTAGGTGGGTAACTACAGCAACAACAAATTATTCTGTGCTGTTGTCAGTGTAATAATATATGCTCATAATATACATATACATATATATATATATATAATATTTTATAACAGTTATGTTATGCAATACAATTGCCATAATAATATAAGCTAAGCTATGGTAATATGAAAAAGTGGTGGTGGTCGGTCTCACACAAACCTTCACACAAGAAAAAAGTAACTGAATAAGAAAATGATCCCAAAAATACTACAAGCTTAACAACAACAAATGAGTAAGACGATGAAACCGTACCACCACCACATCACCATCATTATTTTAATGTATGTCGTAGCCCCTTTTGCAATGATTAGAATTCAAAAGGTCGAAACGTAAATAAATAAAATAATAATGCACGTAAAATATATCATATGGTGATTACACACTGGGGTAATAATAACAACAATAATAATAATAATATCACTCTTCATCATAATATCATTGTCATCGTCCTCATGATGATTGTTGTTGTATCTATTTCTGTTTCCTTTTTTATACAAAAGTCAACCAAACCAACCAACATATCATCAACAAAAACAACTACCTGTCTGTCTACCTCTTTCATTTCTACCCTTTTCGGACAGACAAATAATTGTAGTTTGTAATCTGTGGAAAATACTAGTGTACGCAGCGGATTAAGGAAATTATGATTTTTTTGTAAGGCATGTATGTACATCAGTAAAGCTGTGTCTGCATTTTATAGAGTAGTTTTTTGTACAATGCTCTATTGATATTTGTGAAATAGTAACGTGTAAACCTATTTTGGTATACTAGTTTAATATTTTCATGTTGAAAGAGTTGATTGGCTTTGTCATCTTGTTGTTTTTGGGAGCTATATTATAACGATGATTTTCTTGGTAATGTCGTAATTGAAGTTGCCTCCTGATGATGGAGCAAAATAAATGGAGTAGGTACGTACCAAATGCGCGCACATTTTTATCCTTGGCATGTGTGTGATGGCTATGATGCTGATGATAATGATAAAACAAAGCTGTTGTAGTGGTGTTGTTGTTTGTAAGGAAACTGGAAGAACTAACTTGCAGGATACTTAAGTTTTGAGCATTCTCATCCAATTATCATGATTACGTTTGCCTACGAAAACACTAAATGTTAAATATAACTCACTCAGGGAGTAAATGCTTTGCAAAGCATTTTGAAAGCCTTCCACCGTAACTCATTCATTTTTTCCCAGAAAAAAAGAAGAAAATTAATGAAGCTTAAATGTAACTTGCATTGCTAATTTACTTTTCATAGGTTTACGCAAGCTTGTTATTATTATTATTATTATTTTACTATTTTTTGGGTAAACAAACATCTATATTTTTTCACATTCAAACACTGCACACATGACCATTTTACTCAAAGGCTGTTATGAAATTGGGTTGATCGTCAGCACAGCGTCATAATAAACAATGTGGTAGTGACCAATTGTACTCGTACATCATGTAGCATTATTATGTCTTATTTCAATTGTGCGTCACAATCGTGGAAAAGTGGAAATTTCATTGATTCAGCAAGACAGCTCATAGCAAAAAAATCTATTTACTTGTCCATCTTACTTTACGCTAACTGACGGCGTGAGGCTATTTTTGTCATCCTGTTGACGGCAAGTCATTTTCTTGTGCAAGCATGACCGAGAATATGAAAATGTGAAATCACCTTCTACTCTCTGTTGCTTATGCAATCTTGTGCATAATAAGCTAACAGGGAGTAGAATCACTGTGAGAAATTGTGAAAGCAGAGAAAGAGATACAATTGTCATTACAGTCCATTGTGTACCTTGCATCTTGTTTTGAAAATTGGCTGGTAACTGTCCAAAAAATAAACAGTTCCAGTAAATGCTTATACAGTTGCTGCAATTTACCTATCTACATACATATAGGTATCCTGTATATATATACCTAAACATATTTAAATTTAGAGTCAACAGGTACGTTGTTTGTTACATGCCGCACTCGATTAAGTAATACTTGCAGACATACGTTACTACTACTACTACTACGTAGTTATTCATAAATAAACGATTGCAATGACGTCGAGGCAATTGCAATTGAAAAAAATACTCAGGTTTGGTTCCTTTTTTATTTACATACGTAATAAATTGTAGATAGATAAATACAATGAATCAGTGAAAGAAGACGACGACGACGACGAAGAAAAAGAAGCAGTGCCTGTTGACTCATACTAATAATAACAATAAAGAAACTTGTATATTCAACGAGGTTAGCTGAATCATTCTTTTTTCGCCATCATCCATCGTCATACAACAACAACAACAACTACTACTACTACCTTTTTATACCAGTCAGTAGAAGTCGTCGTTGTTGACGTCGTCGTCAGCAGCAGCAGCAAAAGCAACAGGCTAACACAGTTACACGGAAAGGTAACTTTGTGAGAAATAGGCGGTTGATAATGATAATGACGAAGCTTCATTGCAAACTAGTACCAACAACTTTTCCTCTTGTGCTTTTTCCTAAAAACAAGCCTGCAAAGTGAATGCGACTTTGATATGGTGATGATGATGATGTTGATTATGATACATTCACAAATAAAATACGTACAGGTGTTCCCAGTTACCCTAATTTGATGTACTATTAAGTATTTCTGGTAGTATGGGTCTTTTTTAACTTAAACACCCTTTTGTTTTGCTATAAAAAATATAAAAAGACTAACGCAGCAAATTGCAGAGTACATTTTTTTACATTAATATTCACACGCTCCCTTCTTTTATTTACTATTTATTGCTCGTATGTATGTACTTATGTACATCTGCACGGCGTTTGTTGCCGAGTTTATTTTACAAAAAAAAATAATAATAAAAAGACAGCAATCCTGTATCAAAAGGTCATTCAATTTCATATTTACAACATTCAATGGTACAAATTACTGATCATTTCAAAGAATCAAATATTTTGTTTTACTGTCACTAACTTTTGATTTTTTTTTCTTTAAAATATAAAAAAAATTTAAATATGTTAATGTAAACCCTACTTGAAAACCAGAATACTCCAGTTTTTTTTACAAACAAAGCAACATTCACCTTTTAAATATTTTTAAAAAATTCCACAGGTTTGAAACTGTATAAAATTTTCACCAAAAAGAGTTCTTATCTGTTTGAACGAACTGCATATATGTATTATGCATGCATAAAATGTGCGTAAGAACTCTGTTTTCCAAATTGATGTAACGCAATAGCAGCGTCAGCAGCAGCAGCGGAGTGTAGAGAGTACACGTGTTATCCTTAAGATATCAGAATGGAAGGAATGCAACAAACGACATGTGTGTTATGCTGTATGGCCGCAAGTGAGTGAGCTAGTTTTTCAAGTATATAAAGCAGCCGGGTTAGTAAGTGAAGAAGTACTTTGATGCTGAACTTTTGCGTAGAATATAATATACATTTACGATACCGTGTAAGAAACCAGCATCTTTTTTAGTGGTAGCGGCCTTTGTTCAAATATACGATTGCACTTTTGAATTAAAATATTTTTTTTCGTTAATACACAGTAAATTGCTTCTGATAAAAATGGATTTCAATCAAAAATCTATTATTCACCATGAGGATGATGATGATGACGACCACTTCCATGTAAGGTTTTACAGTGTTTCGCAACGTTTTCATGAAAATAAGGATGTACTAATAATATTGCATTAGAGTACATACCCGTGCAAGTATTATCTACTCGATTACTCACCAGATCATATTGCATTGCGTTTTTAGCACGTTTCTCTTAAATTTTCCTAGTATACATACATACATATTTACATGCATACATGCATACCATGTCACCGAGTACAATAAAAACGGCGATGGATATATATACAACAAGCATGATGATAAAAGACAGGTATATAAATAAACATTTTATATGGAACACTAAAAAGTTGTTTCTCTGGGCAAACCTCTCTCTCTCTGTGTGTCTCTCTTACCATGATTATTACAAAGGTATGTTGTTGCATGCTTCAAGTGAGAGAGAACGACGACGACGACGACGACGAAAAAAGAAGGAAGAAGAAGGAGAAAGACGCTAAAGCAGACTAATAAAAGTGCGTTGCAAATAAACGCGATAAATATACAAAGAGACGAAAAATGTGTAGGTTTTCTAGGCAAAAGCCTGTGTCTTCTACCAACGTCTTAGAGGTCATGCACTTATGGTGTGCAGGCCAGATGCGGTCATGCTAGAAACAGGTTTCTCTCCTCCATGTCTTGATGAAAAAAAACGACGACGAAAAAGATGACGACGAAGAAGAAGATGCTGGCTGACCATGATGGTCATCTTATATTATGTATTACACACATACTGACATTCAAATGGCTACAGTGTGATTAGTTATATATATAGATGTATATGTTATATGTATACATACAAGTTCAAAAATGATCTGGGGTTTTCTTCTTTTTTTTCTCTCTCTCTTTCTTCACCACACTTTACTATATAAAACACATGGCTCTCCTTCTTGTTCTTTGTCAAAGAATAAAACTCATCATTGCATGCGCTAATATATTTTCGTAGGTACTTATATTTACCTATAGTAACATATCCACATACACAAATATAGATGATTTTTTTTGTACAAACTAATCTTGGGTTTACCTGTCTTTCTCGCTCTTTCTCTCTCTCTCTCTCTCTCTCTCCTTCCTTGCTGTTATTATTATTACAAATCTTATTTTTTTGCTCATCTCTTCTAAATAATGATAATCTTAGAAAATGGACACCTTCTTCTTCGTACACACATACACACACACACACACAAATGTTGTTGGTTTCCTACTTACACGAGGCAAAAAAAGAAAACTAGTAACATTCTTACAACATTATTATACTACACGGTGTACTCAAACACCCAAACAACAATGTAAGATTACCCAGAAAAGTCAGGTAGAAAGAAACGATGATGATGATGATGATAAAAAAAAGTATATTCCGTATTTTCTAGTACAAAATGAGAAGATGCACATTTTCAGGTGCATATTACAGCATCATTGTGTTATTACGGCGATACCACGACGACGGCGTCGAGTGGAAGAAACAGCAAAAGCTGTACACATAATATCGGGCCAACAATTTGAAAAAAATCTATATAGTTTCCTCAACTACATTGCTGCTACTACAACTATGTACATCACGTATTAGTATTACTATTATTATTATTATCATTATGGATACACAAATATATATATATATATATATTTAAAACTACAGTACGGCCGTACAAGTAGTTGTAATGATAATCAGTGTGTTTTGTATATCATGTAAAAGGTTTTTTTTTCTCTGATACACAAAAACTGTTAAACAAGTAGTGGAGGTAGTATCTGGTAGTGTTGTTGTTTTAATATTTACGTATTGACCAAATAGTTGTTTATAGAATATCTATCTGTTTTGGACGGGATGGATGAATGTTTGCACAAATATCATCATCATCATCATCCTATGACCGTTGCAGTACACAATTTTTATTCTTTTTTTCATCATCATCTCTTCTTTTTTCTTCTTCCTCCTCTTCTTCTTCTTCTTTTTTTGATCGTCTGCTTGATCTTTTTGGTAGTCTTTCTCTACACACTGTAGTACACTGGCAGAAATATTTGGGGGAAAACAACAATGTACTATAATAATCAACATTCAGCAACAACATCATCATCATCGTCATCACATCAGCAACATGTGTGCTGTTGTAAGAAGTGGAAGCAGGCGTATAAGGAAGAATCCTGTGTGTTGCGTAGACATAAAAATGTATGCAACAAGTTTCTACGACTTCTTTTTTTCCTTCCTTCGGCATTCCATGCAAACCATCAACAATTGGACGATCCCTCCCGTCTCAAAATCCCTTCCTCGTGTCAAGCTTTTTTTTCTTTTCTAAATAAAAAAATAACAACTGCATATTTAACTATAAAAGCAGGTTTGTTCTTATCTGCCTGTATTATAAGTAGTGTGGATGGATACTGTGATGTTGCAAAGAAAGAAGAAAAAAAAGAGTCAGTTGAGGAGTTTCTTCTTGAGGTGGAATGATATTACCTAAGTATTATGTTTATTATTATTATTATTATTATATATTTTTGACATTTCACTATATAAGAATAGGAATGTGGGGTGCATGGGATATGGGATGAAATGTGTGCGCATTGTTTGTGCAGAAAAGGATTCAATGAGGACAAGAAGGATTTTAAGGTGGTTTCACCATCGACATCATCACAATTGACTATCAAATCAGACAAGTGGAAACACATCCTCTAAAAAATGTTTTTTTTCTCTCTCTCTCTTCTCTCTATAAAACTAATCAAGCAAAGTTTAAGTAGGTTTGATTCTAAGCAACTATTTTTTTCAATTTCTTAGCTTCCCTGACTTAACGGTAGTTCACCTTAGAGATCTGTCTGGTGTACATTAAAACCTTTTAATAATGTGCTAGTGATTGACGTTTTTGCAATTTCTACCTGTGCTTTAAAGGTTGTATACTTTTACATGAGATACACCGGAAGTGATAATGAATATACGTGGTGTTGGCACCTACACATTTCTTTATTACTTAATATAGAAATTTAGTTTTAAAAAACTAACTCGTATGACAACAAAGCAAAGAAAGAGAAAATAGAGACACACAGAGAGAGAATCTATTTCTGATCCACTTTTACCTTCAAACAAACATGCAAAGCAGATGGCAGATTTTTTTCTTTTGTGTCAACATCCACTAGTCTACAAGGTAGCGCAAACAGGTACACAAAAAGTGACTTAATGCTCTAGATTCAAAAATGATCCAAACATCAACAGCAGCAAGTGTGATGATGAATGCATGTAAAAATAAGTAATTCGTATTTATTAGCCCTTCGAGGCTAAGATAAGCCTACAACATAATAACACTACAATAATGGGACAATGCTGAGGGTAGGGTGAGAGATAGAGGGAAAGAGCCCAGCCAAAAAGTACATTTTCACATTCTCTCCTCATTTTTATAGCATGCTGAATAATACGTCTTGTATTCATAATTAAAACTGTTTTAGGGTGCAGTCCCAATCAACCGTGTGCACTGCACTTGCTGTACTAGTGCATGCTCGCTGTTGTTTGCTTGAAAGCAGCAAAAAAATATGAATCTTTACTGCTGACTTTACTTTGTTTTTTTTGTCAAGCAGAAAAAAAAATATATATAATTTTCCTCTTCTGTCTTCATCGCAACGACGGCTTTTTGGTATCTGTATCTTCTAACAGTCCAATTATTACTTTTTAGTATTATGTAGTAAAAATAATAGCATAACTTATAAGAAGACTTTCCTCGTGTCTGTCTGTCTGTCCATCTGGTTGACTTTTAGTATTAGTGTACAAGACAGTGTATCTCTGCAGCAAAAATGATAATATGGGTTGGTGGTATGCGCTACGCTTGTACTCTGTTTTGTTGTGATTTTATTATTTTTATTTTATATATGTTTTGGTAACTCTAGCGCCTGCACTTTTCTCTATAACTATTATTCATTATTATTTTTTGCTATGCATCGTTTATCATTTCGTTTTAATCATTAGATACATATAAGAGATAAAAGGTGACATGGGAACAGGTTCTGCACAAAAATTTTTTATTTCGTTTTCATTGTTCGAAAGGCACCCTAACTTTAGTTCTTCTGGTTGGTGTGATAAAAGGATTAAAGGTGTATTTTTTTCGCTGGTTGCATTCAAGACAGATAGGATGTTATGATACTGCCAGTTTTCTTCTTTTTCCGATGATGATAAAGAAAAGATCTTTATGGTGTGGTGGCAGGCTCTGGCATGACATGTATCCACGTATCGATTATAAAGGTTATATACACCAACTGCTTTAGATAAAGAAAAAAGATAGATAGGTATCGATTATGATATGACGACGATGATGGCAAAAACTCAATTGTAAAATCAAACGCCCTTGATCTCTCTCCTCACCACTGGTTATGGAGGCACATGCTGTTTCAGTCATAAAACAACCGTCACTATACATTACCAGTTTTTAGTCAACTGTATTCATTGACAAAGCATAAAAAATTGTTATTAGTATTTAAATGGATTACAACTTTTAGTGGAAGAACCAGAACAAAATTTCAAGCAAAATAATAATAATACTAATATATTTTCATTTTATTTATGAAAATGACATTATTTTTATTTTATATTTTGATGAACAACAAAAGAGAATTATTTTCTCTCTCTATCTCTCGGGCGGTCATCCGTCACAGAAGAAACTTTATTTTTGTAATTTTTAACCATATCATTATTTCCACAGCAACAACACAGCCGCACGTACGAAAGTATATTTGGGTGCTTTTTTCAAAAAGAAAAATAAATAAAAGGACCTTAGAAAGAAGATGTCTAAAATGTAACAACGTTACTCACTCGTGCACTCAACAACGGCGACATGATATGGGACGGTCTCTTTTTATATGTTTACTTTACTTTTATGATTGCACAACATTTTCTGCTTCTTTTTTTCTCCACTGCTATTTTTTGTTTCTTGGAGATATATGTACCTTTGACTCGACATGATATTAATAATTATTATGTAATACAATTCCACGTAAAAAAATGGGCAAGAAATAGAGAAAACATCATTAGCATGGCAAGGAAATGGGGAAGAGATACATTCTTTAGCATTGGTAGCGTGGAAGTCAGTCAGTCAGCTTTTTTTGTTCCTTTTGTATTCAAGTGGTTGTAGCAATAATAATAATAAAAATCGTTTTACTACAAACATTGTCTTGTTTCTTATCTGCTCTTAGCTGCCTGCCTGCCTGCTTACCAATGCCAGTCTATATTCTTGGCCAAAGGGCGAAATACTACGTACGAATTTTGTCTGTCGTTATTGCCGGCGCTGATACTGCTGCTGCTTCGGCTGCTATTGTTTTATTTTCCGAAAATGATCATGGCAAAAGATGGTGGGCAGTTATAGCAGGAGCATCACGTAATAATAATAATGCATAGTACTGGGAATGAATCCTTTCTTAGAATAGCCACCGCATCACTATCATCAGCAGCAGAGTAACCTCACTATTACCAAAAAGTCGTTTTGTTTCTGTGGCGATGGTGGTGATGGTAGCGATGGGGATGCACTTGAAAGAAGAAAAAACTAGCTCTCGTAAGAGAGAGAGAGAGAGAAGACGAAAGGTAATAATGAAAGAAAAGGATTGATATTTATATCACATCTGCCATGAGAAAATCCCTGCCATTTGCAGAGAAATTTTTGACAGTGGCGATAATGTAATGGAAGCAAAAAACTGGTCTGTGCTACTTTTTTCTTCTATGGTTTTGCGTCACATAACATTACATTTGAGTAAAAACAGTATAATATAGCTGATGGCATGGAAAAAAATGTAGTCAGTCAGATTAAAAGGTACGTATACATTTATTATAATAATAATAATAACTAAGAGATTGGAGTAACCCGATGGGATCCAACTACCGAAGCGCAGTAGTAATGACTAAAAATGAACAAAAACCGTTTGTTTCTTCGTGTTTTAGTAAGGATGCTCAAGCAGCTCATGATGATATGATCATTTTGCAGCGGGTTACTAACAACTTGTGAACAGTTAGCAGTTTGAAAATACTCAGCATATTATTATTAATAATGAAACTGTACCCAAATCTCTGGTCAACTGTCGGTGACCCAGGAGTTTAAAGATTCATACTATAATATAAAAAGGCCGTATTCCCTTAAGGTGCTCAAATTGCACTCAATTGTTTCAAAGGAACTTCAATTGCAAAGTTTGCACACAGACAAACAGACAAACATTTTTAAATCATTAACTACTTCTTGGTAGGTAAAATAACTTTAATATTGTTGTACTTAACAATAGGCCATAAGAATGTAGGTACATTTATATATGTATGTACGTATATTATCATTTTAAGCAACTTACTCTTTTTTCTTCTGCTGAAATGCAATGATGATGATGATGCCGAGTATTTTGCCTCATGCACACACTTTTCTACATCTCCACTCCATTCTAGCTAAATTGTTGTTTTGTGTGCCGCTGCTGCTGCTACCACCATACCAGCACCACAGGTTACTGGTTCTTCTTGATATATGATATTTCTAAAAATGAAAAGTTGATATTATTATTATGCGTGCATGAATGTGTGTGTGTGAGTGAGTGAGTTTGTAGCAACAGCAAATTATACAATGTAGAAAACACTACAAGAGCAACTGGCTGACTTACTATAGCTCTCTGCTGCTATATAAAATGATGCGTTTTTATTCACAATACCACGTGTAAGATCAAGAGGACACGATGCAATGCAATACGAATAACAATATTACTTTTTTTTTATACCTGTTGGATTTCGTAACAGATATATCTATAAGGGGATGGTGTGTGTGGTGGTGGTCACATCGCGTCACCAGATCGGACAGAGACAATAACAACAACAGCAGCAGCAGCAGAAATAACAAGTTAACCAGCGCATTCTGCTTTTTCGCCACTTTTTGACCATTTTATTACGACTACTACCTATTATTATTCAATGTATATCATACGTATATCATATACTGTGTGTAGTATATACCTACTCATTAAAAACCCACATCTCCCTGACGGTTTTTTTGCTCATTGGACTGCTCTTACCACCACATGTCAGGTTTCTATATAATAATTTTTCATTTTTGTAAATCTGCTCTATTGAAATGGAAAAAAATTATTAACAAGTTAAATAAATGCAGGCATACTCGTTTCATTTGGTAAAATTTGGTATACTTTACAATAATAATTTTTATCTATCTCTCTCTCTCTCACACACAAAAAATTATTAACAAGTTAAATAAATGCAGGCATACTCGTTTCATTTGGTAAAATTTGGTATACTTTACAATAATAATTTTTATCTATCTCTCTCTCTCTCTCACACACACAGTCTGTCTCTCTTCACTCCATACGCACTTTTTTAACTGGTTTGGTGTTACAATGTACGGAGGATTCTATGAAGATGATATTTGCGTAAAGTAAAAAAAATGCGTAATTGTGTATTGCTGTAAAGGAGAATATATTACAAAGCGTTTAGATAGGTACATAGATGGGTAGAATACCTTATAGCATGATGATGATGATGATGATGATGATCATTTTTGCCCATACAAAATGACCATGTCGTCTTGCTACTTACTACATTTTGCTTATCGCCGATGAAATAATGAATTTTTTAAGCTAAAAGGGTAATTTGCCCTCTTAGGGATGACGACGACGATGATGACTGTAAGAAAGAAAGCATACACATAAATGAAAAGGGTTAAAAGATGCGTGCGAGTATGTGTGTGTGTATGTTTGTGTGCAAGTACGACAACAACAACAGCAACTGCTCCTTTTACCTGACTTGCAAGAAAAGAAGGAACTGGCAAGCATCATCATCATTGGAAAACCACGGCAATCTTGATGATAATGATGACGATGATCTTCAGCAACAGCAGAAGCAGCCTCATCGTGCAAAGTTTTACTACTACTGCATAATATACTACTACCAACCAGCACACATCATTTTGATTGTTGCACGATGATCATGATGATGATAGGTAGGTATGTATGGTGGTAGGTAGTATGTAGTAGTAGTAGGTAGGTAGGTACAACTCTGGTGATGATGATGACGATGAACAAAGTAAAAAGGCAAGGCTTTTATTCCACTCGCTCATTCAAGTAGTGTGGCAGTATGTTGGATGTGGATGAGGATCCTGTCTTGCTTTTTCCTGCAAACCCTGTTTTGCCTTTTTTGAGAATGTTCAAGACAACAACAACAATTTTTAAGCGAAAAACAACCCCTCAGTGTAGTCAACGCTGGTAGTTGCTCATCCGATCCCAGAACATTCACAACAACGAGCCATCGTCGTCGTCATCGTCGCCGCCGTGCACAGTGCACACTTACACACACACATACACACATTTTTGCTTCTAGTCTCTTGGTCAACCTATTACACTACCTCATTTATTTTGCAATAATAAAATAATAAAATAATAATAGTAAAGATTATTATTATTATCATCATCATCGTCAATTATTATTATATTTATACAATCGTTTTTTTATACTCTGATCAAAGTGTAAAGCCAATGAATTTTAGCCCGGTTGTTAATAGCGTGTCTCCAAAAGTTTTCTCTTGTAAGGAACGTGTCACTTATACTACTTGTCTTTGGAGCTAATTAAAAAATAGCGTCGTCACTACTGAGTGTGTGGTGGTGGTGACACAAGCAGAAGTATTATGTTACGTGCAAAAGGTGTCACGGTAAAGTACCCTATTTTGTTTCCGCGTAATCTCTACTGCTGCTGTTGCTGCTGCTACGTTTGTAGTGCTCCTTGTTGTTTTGGTGCTAATCACAATACAAAAGTTGTGACTGCCGGTGACGGTGGTAGTGTTGGTGGTGGATGATGGCTAACCTGATGATGTTGCTTTTATTTCGTTTTCTAATTGATTTTACATGATTTCTTTCGGGTGAGTACGATTTTTAAGTAAGATTGTTACGTTATTTCACATAAATAGCACCATTGCTCATCTACATCAGCAGACCAAAGACACCCATGATCACCCGAGTATTATTTAAATGTGTTGAGATAATATTTTTCACATTATTATTATTATTATTATTACGACTACACTCCCAGCATCATTATAATTTCTTTCTAATATGCACGCTACATTTTTTTGAGTGTTCATCATTAAAAATTGTGCTGCCAAAAGATGAGAAAAAATGGAATGAATGGGCCAGAGTGCTGACCAGTTTTGTTTCTATTTTTGTTGCAGAGAATTCTTGAGAATTTTGCGGTCGTCGCGTCATCGGAATCCCTGTTATTATCCTTTCTTCTACGTCAAACGAAAACGTTGCCAGTGCATCACCAGGTTTGTTGAGCCAAGAAAAACAAGATTTGTGCTGCGACTTCGAACTTGTAGCAGTACTACGTGCACATACCTGTATAATTTATTATCCTCTTCCATTATTGTTATTATTATTCTGATGAACTGAGTCAAGTGCAGTGCGAAATTAGTAATTAAGTTTTAGCTCTTCATCCCTACTACCTACAAAGTATACCCCAACGTTACTAATACAGTGCCAGTATATTTTATTATTTATCCTGATTACTCATTCGCTCTCTCGCGATATAAATGTATATCTCTCTCTCTCTCACTATTTATCTTATAATAGTATAAATATGTACTCAGCAGCGTAAAGCTTTGCGAATGTATGTCACAATCCACCCCGGCCGGAACCAATATGCAAGGACGAAACACATCCGCTTCCTCTGCATGTCGTAATATTATTAATAGTAAAAAGTTTCCTTTCAACAACAATCAAGATAATTTTTGTGGGAAAGTGTCGTAAAAGTTTTATGCGCCGATTTTTTCCTCATTTTTCAACGGTGGCCATTTTTCTGTGAATTTTTTTACTGCACATGGAAATCTCCAATTGGTGCAATTATTAAAGAGTGCCTTTCATATGCAAAGTTTTTTTTCTCGTGTATACAAAAGATTTTGTGAAACGAACATTAGCAAAGAGACAGTGCAGTTTTTAACAAGTTGCTAACAAAGTGTCAAATCTTTGATGCCATGATGGTTTTACGGCATTTAGGTGCCACATCAGTTGCTCCGATAAGTATTCGTAATGAAAATACAAGTGAAGAAGACAGAACGCCAATTCCAATGGATTTAAGCAAGAGCAAAACGACGGGATTTCCAGGGTCCTCAGCGGATCCGGTCCCTTTGAATCTCGGAAACAAAGCTTCCTTCCTTACAATACCTTCACCAATCCGACCCTTGTCCTCGTCGTCGAGATCGTCAGAGAGTGAATCGCCAGTAAATTTCTCCACTCGGAGAAACCCCTCATCTCATCAACCACCAAATAATCACATTTCTTCCGTGGTCTCATCACCCCATTCCAGCAGCCATCAACATCAGCATCATCATAATCATCATCAGCAGTCACATCGACGGAGTAGGAAATCCGATCTTCGTTTCAGAGAGTCGAGTAGTGTAGCAGTGCACGGCTCCGGAGACGATGATGACAACAACACATACTCCTCTCCCGATTCCGGTCTTCATCGTGATTCGCCAGGAGAGGAAGACGAAGTCACAAATGCGAAACCACTAAGCCCGTCAACCATTTGGCGCAATCTTGCCGCAATGTCCGCCGCCTCCTCAAAGTACGGCAACACCACTCCCATCAGTACGCCTCTTCTCCGAAAGCACTCACAACAACCCGGTTTAATACCCCTTTCCCTCATTCGTGCTAAATACAATCACACAAATGTTTCACCAGACAGATTCTCTTCGTGGGAGGAAGAGCAACTGCTGGCAGCAGCGGAAAAGACAAGAGGAGAGGGTGGAAGGGGAGACCATGTTCAAAATAAGCGAGCTAGACTGGAGGAAATGGTTTCACAGATAAAAACTACTAAAGACCCGAGAACTCGACATTATTCGGGAGATGATGACACGTTGTCGGGTGGACATGCAACTTCAAGTGATGAAGTGGGGGATGACGGTCCAACCGACTTGCGAAATAATGCACCCTATGGAAACAGCCGAGAGAAGGCAATG
>JAHZMT010004047.1:0-32152 GCA_027743785.1 Sinhomidia bicolor
AATTATTTTACTACATCTTCACAATCCTGTACAACATAGGCATTCATTAACATAATAAAAATTACTACTTTAAACAAAACTAATGCGTTTACTCTGTATAAAATATACATTGTGTTCGTACAATGTTATATTATATTATCATAGAAGAATCTCTTAAGAATCTTTAACTTTTGCTTCTCTCCCTCTCTCCATATATACTCTACACAATGCTATTATTATAAACTTTTATGCATTTCTTTGCAAATTTTGCGATTCCTTTTCTCTCCAAGTACATGTAGCTCTCTAGCTAAATAGATAATCTGTATACAAAGTAGTAGTAGCAGCAGCAGCAGCTACGATAATAATTTTACCGTCTGTTTGTTGTCTCGCTTTTCATCCATCTCTCTCTCTCTCTATACACATACACTTACTTACACATTAATATTCCTCATCATAAATATTTGGTGATGGTGGTGGTTTGGTTGTGGTGTTAATATGCATGTCATATTATACTCCTTTTTTCTATTACTGTTACTACTAGTCTAATCATGCATTAAAAAAGGATAACATGAAACATGATCATGACGATGATAAAATAAATGTGAAGTGGCAGCAGCAGCAACAACATTACATTGACTACACCAAAGTCTAAATTAGAAAAAGAAGAGAGGTATATTTTCTTTTAGCAACTTTTTGTTCTATCGCTATCTATCTCTGTATCGCTCTCTAAAAAAAGTGCTCCTCTCTTCTGACTGTCTGTTCTGTTTCATGAGCAGCGAATAAGAAAAGGTACCAAAAACTTTACCAAAGTCAAAAGCAATAGAAACGATATCACCATCAACCACCACACGATATCATCATCTTTCTTCTGAAAAAAGCGACCAGCGATATTGGTTGGTTTTTTGGTGTTACACTTCTTTTTTTTTGAAGAGGAGAAGAAGACGACCAAAGAAGAAGTATAAACGCACCTGCAGAGACCTGCTGCAAGCAAATTATTTCTTTTAAGTTCTGTGACTTCAAGTCTCATTCAGGTTCGAAGGGGATAGTAGAGTTTTTGAATGAATTTCTTGTTCCCTGTTGTCGTTGATGAAGATAATTACCAAAAATATTATTATTGTGTGTTGATGTGTATCTCCTCAATAGCAGTAGTAGTAGCAGCAGCACAGTATCATCATCGCCACACTTCATCATCGTCTCAGTCTCATCTATTGTCGGGGGTGGATCGTGTACACTGTCATGATTCATCGTGAGGATGATGTTGATGTACATTACGTTATTGTGTGAATAAACTGCTGTCTGTGTGTGTGGACTATAAGTGGATAATATTGATGGTATTTACTTTTAAATTGATCGGTGCGGTGGAGGTGGTCATTAACATTTTTTTCTGAGTGCCGCAATGTTATTTTTGGAGTGAAAATTGTGGGAGATATATTTTTAAGACTAAAGAGGCGAAACAATTACGTGCTACTTTTGTAGGCATTTTAAACGGTTATTTTGGCAGGTACAAGGGACTGTACCTAGTTGTTAATTATCCTATGTTTAAAAGTATGGGTGGGTCACGATAATCAGCTGTGGGAAACTATTATAACCGTTTGCTTGTAAACTGACATAAGCGCAATATTGGCGTCAGCTGATGATTGAAGTCGTCTGGAGTGACCTGTGTTAGTTGAGAACAACTGCTGCTTCAATTTAAATGCTCAATATTCACTTGTGTAATCGATCTGCAAACAGCTCAAGAAAAATAATGTAACTGTTGTAGGATATAAAATTGTCGGCCATAATAAAAAGTGTCAAGTGTCCTATCCATATCTGGTGATTTAGTTGGTTTCGGATATTTGAACTGACCACATTTACGTGTGTGTCAATCGTATGCCACATCACAGTTACCGTAAAATATTTAAATTTCACTGCACCTGATTGACCTTAAAATATGGGAAGTGCGTCAGAATTAATGATGTCGTCGTCCTCAAGCAGTTTAGCTAAAGCCGGGAAGGCTAGTTCTTCAGATGAATCGGATAATGTTTGGTTAGTGACAGATTATTGTCGTTGTTGTCAGCTTTAGTGTAATTTTTATGTAGAATTAAGGTTTAATAATGCGTGTTGTCGTTACTTTTGCAGGTCGTCGATTCTCAGTGAAGTGCGATCAAATGCGTCCCAAAAATTGCCTTCTGGAAAGTCTATAGTTGTTTTAGGTGAGTGGATTATGGATTAAAGTAGTCGGTTAACCCGCTATAACTTTTTATTAAAAGTCAGAAAAATCAATTTAATCCTTTCCGTTAATTTAATAGGAGATAATGAATCAGGAAAGACTACATTAGTTGCCAAATTACAAGGAATAGAAGATCCGAAAAAAGGTTGCGGTTTAGAATATGCATACGTGGAGATCAGAGACGAATACAGAGATGGTAAGAATCATTTGATTACTATTCCAGAAATGAAATAGTCGAGCAATTTTATTAAAATGACTTAAACTTTCATTGTTACACAGACTCTACACAGCTAGGTGTTTGGGTGCTTGATGGAAATCCCAGCCACTCCCATTTACTCCGGTTTGCGCTGACGGAAAAAAGTTTCAGCAATACGCTGATCATGTTAACTGTATCAATGGCCAGCCCTTGGTCGATAATAGATCAACTTCAATTTTGGGCAGGGGTTCTTCATGACCATATAGATTCGTTAAATTTATCACCTGATACGATAAAAGAATACCGTGAAAAATGCGTCCGACGGTGGTTGGATTACGTAGAACCAGGAGATGAGCTAGATAACATTGTGTCTGGGAAGCAAAATAGCAGTAGCAATCCAAGAAATTCTAAAAATCTTGAGGAAGAACCTATTCTTCCTGATAACACCCTTACAAGGAATACGGGCCTTGATATTGTCGTTGTTGTAACAAAGGTATTGGTTATAAACATTGCATTCTTAGGTCATCGTCGTAATACATTGCTTATGCTTCATTTACAAGTCTGTATATTTTGTGCGAATCTATGGCCTTCCCTTTAGAACTCCTGCACTTATCGTTGAGAAGGATGCTGTGTTTATGTACGAATACTGGCAAAATTATTTCAAATAGCTATTTTCAAGTTAGAGATAGTAATATTGTATTTTTAAATTTCAACAGTCCGGCTGGCTGGGATAACGATAAAAAGATGGCCATCCTTCAAGAAAATATGACTAACATCAAACCGGACGACTTTTACAATGAAATAATTCAGAAGCCTGTTATCACAAGAAAAGTGAGCTAGAGTAGTGATTAACTAACTCAAATAAAATTTTGAGTTGTGATTGATTTTACATGATTGACTTACTTGTATATTGTGTGCAGACGGTAAACAGGGAAGCTGAAGTAGAAGTTGAAGACGAGCAAACGTTCCTAGAAAGACAATTGACATTAATACAGCAACAAGCAAACGTGAAGGATGCCAGAATGTCACCAATCAATATTTCCAAAGGAAGTACACCTGATAAAAGATCATCCTTAGGTCTTCCCTCTTCGTTGGCAAATACAACGCCAAAGAAGGTAATATAAGTAACCACTCAGATTTATACCATTATTATGATTTTTTGAACAATACTTAAAAATAATGTTCTTAATTTTATCACAGGGTGATTCAACAAGCTCAGAACGAGTTTTGGCCAACTTTTTCAACTCCCTCTTGAGCAAGAAAACTGGAGGTTCGCCAAGTGCCCCAAACAGCCTAAACGGTTAAAGCAAGTTTAAATATAGTATGGCCTCTTTATCTAACATTGCTATATTCATACTAAATTTTGTTTTATTTCGATTTTATACTGTTGCAGATACCTCGAGATCTGACGCGGCAGCGGAATTGGACAGTTTAATAAACAAGAAAAAATTAAACAGTCTCAACTCATCGGATTGCTAGTACTACCATTAATTATAACAACAATAAACTTCCACAATTATTGCAAATTGTAAGAAGTTTGGACAACAGACATAAACGGGTGACTCGCAGCGACAACAACAGCAGCAAACAGCAGCAACAACCAACCACAAAAAACCAATCCGGAGTAATGAATGTGAATTCACACCTTCTCTACCTGCATAAATTTTCATTCAAAGAGTAAACAAAATCATTTTTAATTTCAGAAATGAAAATTAACGGCCATCTTGTACACGTAATAGAGTTGACAAACAAGTTAACTAGTAACTATTTCTCTGACTGAATTCAATACATATAATATACATAATTATTCGATAAGGAGACAGCCACTGTAAGAGAACTTGAAATATAAGGAAGGAACGGATCAGCTTTTAGCACAAACATAATAATTTTTAAATGGGTTTCCTCGTGTAACATTTACTGGTAGATAGTTAGGCTATCTACTTTCTTAGCAATTAAATTATTACTACCTATTCGTTCGTATTTCGTATCTTACGTGTGTGCTGCTAACGTTTAATAGCGTAAAAAATTATCAGGAAATTAAAAGGTATATTTATAGGGCATGCTTGTTGCATGTGAATAAGTAGCTGTTGATTTATGTTGGTTAATAGAAAAAAGGAAGTGTGAAAACGACCAGTGCGTTATGATATTTATCCCATAAAAGAATGCCACTTTTCACATTTGGATCACGGAATAATTCATTATTGTTAATATTTATATACCGCTTTATAAATGAAAAAATAGTCAACAATCATCAGTAAGTACACACCGCCTTATGAATAAAATTACTTCGACTAATTAACTACTAATTAGAGTAAAATATAATCGTATAATTCTGATCATTTGTGAATTTTATTAAAGCTGTGTATAAAAATGTGTACATTATGTAACACCACATTGTTTTGCAGTATTGTTAAAGCATAAACTTGTAATAATAAGAGTAATCAAAAATTTTTATGCGAGTTTTACGCAGTCTATCATTAGCTTAGTAGAGATGTCTTTTGATGTGGGTCCGTCTTTGCTGAATTATTAAAAAAACAAGAGGAAAAACTTCGAATCACATTAAGTGACCGCATTATTGTGTAAAAAATACTGTCGCATCGTGGCATATTGTGGCAAAACTATGAATGCATATAAATAATTCAAACATCAACAACTTGAGAAATGGCTTCAAAATTAAATATTTTAATATGATTCATTGTACATGACACACCACGTACTTTATTCATATCGTCGTTCTCGTACATCAGATCGGAATACTGTGTGTTCTTTTTAACAAAAATACTTAATAACTATCAATCGAATTACATCACAAAACAATAAGTCATCAACAGTACAGTTTGTCATGTCATTTTGTTACAGATATTCGCTTAAAAGTGAGTGTAGCGGAAGATCGATTGACAGTCGAAAAACTTTCTAGTGAAGTATACTAAAGTTTATTGAAAACAACAATATAATCGCAGTTGTAATTAAGATAATATAATAAACCATCTCGCACGTCTTCGTGTGACGTGTTTATAATGATTTGGCAATTACGGAGACTTTTACAGAAAATAAAAGGGTGAACAGTATTTTAAAATTTGTATAATATTGTAGTTATATTATTATTTTTAATTAATCAATCTTTTGGTCTGTGAAATGCGCGTACACTATAAACAATATTATTTCGTGACATATACCTAATATAATTCATTTACATACTTAATCTAATTAAACAAAAAACATGTTAATAATGGCTTTAATAGCACAAAGAAAGTAAAAATAACGTTTTTATTTGTTATGCGGTACTTGATAATAAGACTGGAAGGGAAGTCTGATATGCTTTCACCGTATTTTACACTTGGATCGTTGGATCTACATTCAACTGCGAGATTATGATGTATTACATGCAGATACGTTACCTTTCTATTGTAGTGACTGCAGGTGTTTTATACAGACGAAACGTTAGATTAAAACTCAGAAGCAGCCTTTAAAAGTGAACAGTTGGTTGTATTAGATTCTCGAACAAACAGGGTTATTCCGGCCTGATAAGATGCAGGTATCGATATATGGGTTGTCCTAATACGACGAGCCAATCCTGCCGAACCGCTTAAGACAGGCATTTCTTCTAAAAGCATATTACTAACTTGCCCTGCATTTTACAAACAGAACGAATAGTGGAATTCAGCAAAATGTAGATAAAATCAAAAGTCACACTACGCGATGAAAATTATTTGGTAATTACCTAAAACGTTCATTTCATTCCATCTTTCATCAGCAAATCTTGCAAGTTTTCGCAGATCAGTACGTGGTCCCATTCTTTTAGTTACGTCTTCTCTCCGCACCAGTAAAACTGAGGAAGAACTTAGCTGAGGAATTAACTCGGCAGTCGGCACGCATTCAAGTGGATTTGTTAAAAATATGCCTTGTCTTGTAACACCAAAAATCATTTGGTGATGCCAAGAATCTGGGATCTCACCAGGATTCTCTCCTGGTCGTCGGACTTGAAGATTTATTGTTGCGATTGGAACAGCACCTAATTTAAATATTGAGATAAACGTTGTTAAATAAACTGTTAATACTTTTTGGAAACACGGTCCATTGTTTTGTTGTTTGTTTGTCAAGTTTGATATCTACAAACCTTTGCATATCCAGTGAAGAAGCCATTTATTCAACGTACTCGGTGAGGTATTTGGTTTAATGGGAAAAAATCTACCATAAATCAGTCCATTGGAAGCTCGATGGATTCCGGCAATCAAATCTTCATGAGTCGTACCGGCATAAGATCTGGATAGTAGGTACTCTGGAAGATCTGCATCTTCCGCTCGCAATCTCGTTCCCACGCAATTGTTAACAAACTCGGGACTGAGCGTAGTCATTATGCATCCAAGCGCACTCTACATTGAAAAATTTCATCAGTACTACTAATTTGCAGTTGGTATTTACTCAACAAGATACAATTTTTGACATATACATACCAGAACATTTAGACACGCTGTTGCCCCACAAGCTGATCTCCCTATTTGACTGATGCTTATTTCCTGAGCTTCCTGAATCGACCAGATCATGACACCGTCCACTTCTAACTCCATCGAATCCTAAATTACGTAAAAATTAGGGTAAATTTGCTTGCTAGCTAATGGTTATATTCTTATATTGAAGAAACTAATTACCTCAGACGACTTTCCAGCCGGAATAACAGTGGGACAGGGACCATCTAATTTATCCTGAAAAACGGGTGCAGAGATCGACATGGCCATAGCTCTGTTGTTTGGGTGACTGTTGCATGAAACACCAGGGTAGCAACCGCTGGATGAACTAGTACCAGTTCCCAACTCAGGTAAGGTCACAGATTTGACAAGTCTCAACTTAATCTCATCAGTTCTGTTGCAGTTATTCAACAACGTATTGGCGGTTGTAGTATTATGGCTCATAAGTAAGGAACTGTCAGCAATGTTGTCCACTAAATTGTTCGAACGTTTACTACAATGCGGTACAGGATCGTTGCCACTATTTCTAACAGTACTATCTGATGATGAGATAAAACCTCCTCCATTCGACCTGGTGACAACAAGTTTAGAAAGAACGACAGCCGCCGAGGCATGTTCGTCATTGAGCACTTGATTATTATTGCCACCAGCAGCATTGCTGGTACTGGGACCTGGGACGTTGTGGCTTCGACTACTACTCAGTGTAATTCCACAAGAAGGACCAGATGCAGTAGCTCCAGCTAAAAACAAATGATCGCGTACAACATCTTCATCGTCATCTTCATCATCGCCATCACAGCACCCATCTCCACTGCCACCAGGATCAAAGTCCATCTCCAAAAAGTCCATGTCCGGGGAATACATTGCGTTATTATTTACACTTCCGGGCGACGGATGATGTATAGACCCGTTTTGAATACTTCCAGTTGAATGGCAACATCTTGACGATGAACTTGAAGGTTCCAAGCTTGGAATTTCAGAAGACGATGACGAGGGCGGACATGACGACGAATCCGAAGGATGAAGTTTAAAGAAACTCGAAGGCAAATCGGCGGCCAGTCGAGAAGGTTGCTGGGAGCTGCCGTCACCTTTATACGTGTATACGCAATACTGGTCATCCGAGTCTACACAGTCTTCATCTTCGTCAGTGGACAAGTTTGGAGGGACATTTCGTTGATGATTTGCCGCTGTTGCTGCATTATTGAGATTACAAGGCTGTTGACATAAATTATTACTCCCACTATTTTGCTGATTCTGTAAATCAGCATTTACAATTGAGGAACTGCGTTGCTGGCAGGTATTACAAGGATTTTCATTATTTCTAGAGCCGGACGACGAGGCATTATTAGCAAGTCCTTCCGTATGAACAGAGCAGTAACTATTGTTATCTGTACCGTTAACTTTCTGCGTATTATTTTTAGGCATTGCTGTTGACGATGGCGTGGCTGCCGTGTTTGAATTTATTGACGATGTGTTGTTGTTCATCTAAACGTTATTAGAGATAATTATTTCAAATCAAATTATCAATTTCAAATTATAAATAATCTACTAAACTTGTGTTCCACTTTTGGCAAAACAAAATAAAAATTACCTTGCATCATTATTACGAATACGAAACACCCCGTAGACAAGGCCTAGCAGTATTCTAGCAGTAAAAACAAATTTAACCAATTTAAAATAAATCATCCAACAGTAACTATTGAACGATTGATCCCAACAAAACTATTATAGTAAATCAATATTACCAATTATTCTCTATTACGTCATAATAATCATTCGTTGACTTTTTTTGTTTTCAAACAACTTTTACTTTATAATTAAACCATTCAACATTAACAATACTCCTCTTGTTGGTAAACAGAACTCAAATGTTTGTCTTATCATCCTTCTATGATGATGACAATAAAACAAACACATCTGATTATCTGATTAATCAACTGAACTTGTTCTTATCTCACCAAGTCATCTTATCATCGTCCTTTATTGTCACCACCACTAATCTTAACTTACTTACCACAGTTGTTGTAAAAAAGGCTACTCTTTTCTGAACACTTTAATATTTTAAAAGTAATTATTAGCACAAAGTGGTAAATCTTTATATTTTTTAAGCAACACCAAAACATTAAGCTATATATTTTCCAGTTCACTCATCAAAAAATTATTACTCTCCCTTTTTTCCTATTCCCGTTCATATTAAAACCAATCCAAACCTCATCTCATCATCGTTATCATCATCAACAACACAACAAACATGATCAAAAATCATCAGCAGCTTATTTCTCCTTTAAAAAATTAACAAAATTTGAATTTGCCTCGCGTGCTGGAAAAATATTTTTTGCGCAGCGAATAGACTTGTACTTGTCACTAGACTAGAACAGAGACAAAAAAATATGAACCAGTAGCAGCAGCAGAGAAACTCTGACAATGAATGAGCGAGAAAAGCCAAAGAAAAAGAACATTTTTCTGCATCTGTTTCTCTATTTTACTTACTTGCTTAGCTGTTTAAATAGAAAGAGAGCTTTGTGTGTTGTGTGTGTAGGTGGTCTCGTTTTACTTCTTATTTTGCTGCCGTAGTTTTTGGGGAAATTGGGATCAATTTCTGTAAAAGTTTTAAAATGCACAACAACTGCAACATCTGCTTACACAAGTAGTAGTAGTAGATTAGAGTCGCTTCGCTGCTGGTCGTTGTTGTTGAAGGATATATATATTGTATTTATACGTGTGCACTGTGCAGTAGTGGTATATCTTGTGATCTTTTTTATTTCCCAAATTATCTCTGTTCTTGTCTGAATGATCTTTTCTTCTTGACAAAATAATATATACATATAATCTTGTCTTGTGGCATGATGGTATTACATCTTCTTTAATGAGGTGATGACTATGAGTAAAGACATGATAATGAGATGAGGAGGATGATGATGATGATGATGATTGATTGACATTGTGAACGATGAGAAATGAGACAAAATGTGTGAAAATATTGTTTTTTGTAAAAAAAATCTAATTTGTAGAAATGTATTCCATTCATAATCAAAAACTGAAAAGGACACAAAAAGGTGCGCAGGTGGTGGGGATGTGAGAAGCTCCCACATGCATGTTATCAAGATCTACGGTTAATATTTTTTTTGCTGCCATTCGATTCTGATGGAATGAATGTTGAATGTCGTTAAAAAGCAGTAGTAGTGGATAAGTTCAGCTGAGCGAGTCGCAGCGTACGTACTTACTTTACAAGACATCACGTAAAAAGTGAACTTTACTGTATTTCTTGCAACAACACACATGCATGGAAAAGAGTATCAATAGCAAAAAGGTGCTTGAACGCTTTGGATTAGGGATACAATAATGTGTTGGTGGATGGAAAGGCGTCTGAAATGGTAGCGTTTGTTGAGTAGTTAAATGTTAGCGAGTATTCTAGGGTATAAAATGGTGAAAATTAAAGCTTCCAATCAACGCACAACGCGAGTAGTGCAACCGAAAAAGCTCATGTGTGACAAATAAATTCATAAAGCAGTTTTAAGTATTTTTTAAAATAGTTTTTAAGATACGAAACGATATTGTGTACGTCTCCCAAAAGCAAATGGTGATTCTGGTGAAAGATGATGAAGGAAACTGGGAACAGTAATGGGACGAATAGTTTGGGCAGCAGCGGTGAAGTATTACCGCCAGGTTCTTCCAGGAACAATAATACCACGGCCTTAATACATCGACACGTTAATTCGAATAGCAGTCCTAGTAATTTCCAAACGTCATTGGATGATATAGATGACGACGCTATTGTGGAAAGTCCTACGATTGAGGATGGTGGAGAATATATTATTGGAAGTAAAAATGTAGTTATTGGAATTAATGCGATAAATAGTAGTGAAGAGGATCACTTGTTTGTTGGTGGGGCAAGTAGTAGCAGCAACGTTGGAGGTCAAAATGGTGCTGTAAATAGAGGTGAATCCAGTAGAACTAGTAGTGGTGTGGGGCAAAGTAATAACTCCGTTAATAAATCTACGCTAAGATTAGTTTTAGGGATTATCGTTCTAATTATTGTTGACATCATTTGGGTCGCGTCGTCAGAGTTGTCATCTGTAAGTTTACATAACCGCAGCCTTTTATTTCACTTTATGTAAAAAAACATTAAAATGTACAGATTGCAAATTATATGTGCATATTTTCAGTATCTCTTCCATGATGAGAAATTTGACAAACCATTCTTCAGCACATACGTGAAGACGTCAATGTTTCTAATCTTCCTAATTGGATATATGTTCTGGAATCCGTGGTATGAGCAGTGTCAAAAAACTGACACTTATGCGTACACACTGCTTGCTGCGGAGGCTAACAGCATAGCCAATAATTTATCCTGCAACACTGACGACTCTATTGACGACACAGCCAGTGACGCTGCGTTGGTGAGTAAAAAAATATTTTTGAAAAGATCAGTAGAGATACCAATGCAATTTACAAGCTGGACTTTTTGGTTCATCAGAGTCCACCAGCTTTTGTTCCTATAAACTATGACACGGCCGGTTCCGGAAATGAGAGTGATGACTCTGCACACCAGCGCTCTGTCAGGTTTAGCAAACTCGCAGAAGTTCGTCATCTTTCAGAACATGAAGCAGCAGAGGCCTTTTACGCTCGGCTTTCCTACCAAGCTTCCGTACAGGCTGAGCAAATTGCTTATCGACTAGCTAATCGACTGTCTCCTAGTCAAACAGGTGCATGACTTTAATTAAAATTGGCATTTTTGTTTGTAGAGCTTTGTGTTTTATGAAATCGAAATTTTATAAATTCTAGCTCATCTTGCTGTCACGTTTTGCCTTATGGTAAGTCAGCTAAGCTGTTTCTGTTAAATAAATATACAGTAAAATTACTTGCTGGCACTGTAACATACTATATACTATACACGATACTTGCCTTTTTGCAGTGGTTTGTGGCCAACTACACGTACCAGTTGGCAGTGTCGCACACCGAAGTTGGAATAGTCAACGTACTATCGTCTAGTTCCAGTTTGTTCACCCTTTTACTTGCAGCTGTATTTCCTTCTCTGGCATCTGACAAATTTTCAGTCTCGAAATTACTATCCGTTCTAGTCAGCATTCTCGGAGTTGTAAGATATAAATTTAATTTGTGATAACGCTTTACAGGAACTTGCATTTGCATTTTTCATATAATAAAAAAATTATTATTATAAATTTTGTAGGCTGTAGTTAGTCTTGCAGATCTGAAAAGCGAGACTTCGTTCCTTCCAGTTGGTGCCATATTCGCTCTTGTCAGTGCATTTTTCTACGCTGCATATTTGGTTTTTCTCAGAAAAAAAGTTGACCATGAAGATAAATTGGATATTCCTTTATTTTTTGGTGAATACTATTTGTAAAAACTATACTTGAAATTAATTCAAAAAATAAAATTTAAAAAGTATGTTATACTAAATGTTGTATTTTTTAGGGTTCGTCGGATTGTTCAATCTTCTACTCCTCTGGCCCTTGTTCTTCGTTTTTAATTACACTGGGATTGAAGTTTTTGACTGGCCAACCAAACGTCAGTGGGTGTTCCTAGTTGTAAACGGGGTCATTGGAACAGTATTTTCAGAAGTTCTTTGGCTATGGTAAAATAAGTACATATATTATACATTACTAGTTTGCAAAATATCTCAATGCTCTTTTGACAATATATAAGAGACTATAAAATTGATATTGTTACAGGGGCTGCTTCCTAACCTCTTCCCTAATCGCTACGTTGGCTATCAGCTTAACAATTCCAATGACAATGGTAGCTGACGTGATCATAAAAAAGGTACCATACTCTCTTTTGTTTTATGTTGGTGCTCTGCCAATGTTCCTTTCTTTTTTCGCTGTCACCGTACTAACTCATTACGAAAATTGGGATCCTGTCGCTGGCTTTTGGAAACGTATTTTCAAGCGGTGCTGGCCAAGAACAAGGACAACCAGGTACCAAAGGTCAGTATAATTATCCGTGTTTTAGGCACGACTTATTAATTATATACCTTATTATAAGTAGACTTAATTCATTCATTTTCAGGGTGTTGGTAAATGACATGATGGACCACAACGAACAGCAAGAAAGATTACTGGAGGAGGATGACAGTCCAGAGGAGGACAGAGACGAAGAGTCTGGGTTTGGAAGAGAAAGTGTACACGGGGCAAATCAAGCCACGTTGGGATAGTCAAGTTCCATGTCATCATTATCATCACATCTTTTCATGTCATATGTACTTTACACCATGCAGCTTCTTTTTTTATCACCAGTTTCATTTCCATTTACAAAATAGCAGACTGATAAAAAATATAAGCTTTTACTAGTGATAAGATTCAGTAGCACTATTTTTTAAACACATGTTGTTGAAAGCTATGAGGCTACAAAGTGTACATAGATAGGTAGATGTACACTTTTTTATAATAGTGTGTACTTTGTTTTCCAAAAGTGTTGATGCTACTACTGCAACTACTACTCTGTGAACTTATGATTCCAATAGTTAGATTAAGAAACTTCATTTTTAACTCGAGTGTAATCTGCATGGCCTTATTGAAACAGTGAGAAGTATGTAAATGACAGTGCAGGCTACTGTTTTAATGATAAATATTTTACAATTAACAGTGCAGCATAGTTAGTTTTTGTGTGCAATTTTAGTCAACGTTTTCTAAATACCGATGTATAATATACTATTATTACGACCGACACATGTTTTGACGCACTAAAAAATCAATTTAAATGTAACAAGTCCTCCAACAAAATGCTTCAATTTAATTCAATAGGCTGACGTACTAAATATTTTTATTTATTTATTTTTAATAAGTTGATCATGTATCTTTATTACTCAAGTCGCTCTTCTACATATTTTCGTTTTTACTCAAGACATTGCACTTTTTTGGTTTTATCTCGTTTACCGGAAGGTGATTTTTTGGGTCAATATCGGACCTATTTTTAGGTTAAAAAATACACGTAAACAAGAATAATAATACTTTGTCGAATGATGTTTGTGTTTGGCTTCCAGTCAAAGGCAATAATGTGTAATAACAAAAAGAAGCAAAATAAAAGAATTATCAAGTCAAGTACATTCTTTTTTCTGTGCATCCTTTCTTGCACATCCTTGTCACATCCATTGGGTTATTTGTCCTTGAAAAAACTTCTGAATGTCGCTGTCCATGATGCTTTTTAGTAAATTGTTCTGCAATTTTCTTTCAAATTCTATTTTAAGATGTGCCAAACACTGACTTGTAGGTAACCTTCACAATGAAAGGGAAAGTTTGAAGACTGAAAGGTTGTGTCTATATCCGCCGTGCCGTGTGTAATCCTTGATAATCCATTTTTTCATTCATAAAAGTAAACCCATCATTTATCATCATGACATGTCTCGCTTCTTCCATGTTACAAAAAGTGTGGTCTCAAGGTAAAAAGTGAAAACTTGTTAAAGGCTAACTAATATAAATAATATCTCTGGGAATTTAATAGTTTTGTGGTTTCGGACCCTAAACTCTGGAAGAAGGTATAAATGGAATGGTCCGTTTGTTGCTTTGATTCACTTATCACTCAAAGTTTGGAGAACATGTATTGAAGTTTTGCACATTAATTTGTTCAAGTTGACTTTGGCATTATCGTAGTTTTGTTTGTCAAAATGTTGCGTGATTTTATTTTGGTATGTCTTCAAAGCATAAAGTGGAAATTTCAAAAGTGATTAAGTTTTTAATATACAAAGTTGACTTATTTTTACTTTTATAGTTGGTGCTAACTGGGTGTTCACTTATTTACGCCATTCCATTCGGAGATAAGGGTGGTCCACCACCTCCACCTCCGTTTCTTCCTCATGGCTGGGGACCAGACTTGGGAGGCGGATGGGGATGGGGAGAACGACCAGCGTACGACATTAATCCTCATTTTGGATTTAGACAATATTCTGAAATGAGATACGAACCGTTGACGACACCGTTTACCTACAGCACACAGCTTTCCGGACCTCCAGCTCCTCAACAGCCGCTGGCACCAATTTTCAAAGGAGAAGGACCACCTTACTCTCCCAATCTCCCAGGGCCAATTCATTCCGTTGGGATACTCAATCAGGCGCAGAATTACATGTCAGGTGGCAGCAACTCTCTTTATGATGATGGTTACATGACATAGAATAAATAATTATGGTAAGTGTGCAATTAAGTTAATAACTCTAAAAAGATTCAATGCTTTCATTTAATGCACTTTTACAAATTATTTCATAACATTTTACAGGGAATATCATTTCAGCGAACTCAATCGGGGCGACGTGAGAATTTCAAACAATAATTTCATCACGAAGAGTTCATCATTATCCCTCATTATGCAATTAAACTTCGAACAGTAATAATTACGTCGTTTAACTTGTGTTTGGTGCATGTTTAAAACAAGCTATTATAATTATTAAGCTAATTAATAAATTATTTTAATTGTAAAATGTTGTTTTTAAATTTGTTTGCATGAAAGTGATTAGATTTTCAAACATAATATTAGCACTTGAAAGAACAAACAAATGGCGCATAATCATTTTTTACGAATTGGAAAATTAACTTTAATGTTTTTGTAGCCCGAAAATCAAAGTATATAAGCTGATGTTTGCATTCTACAATTCATATTCGTGTTCCGCATTTACTCTTTCACATATTCAAACTAAACTATTCGTTGGTTTTTCAGCAACCTAACCTTCATCATCATCATCATGAAATCTCTGGTAAGAAATAAACTACAAATTTATTTTTAAAATCATAGGGTCTTTTCAAAATATTGTTTTTCCAACTCTAGTTTTTCTACGTCATGGTCATTGCCATTGTGGTGGCTATTGCAGCCCCCTTTGCATATGCCGAGCAGGAGGAACCTGACAGTCTACTCTCCAACCTCGAAGGTGCTGCTGGTAGCAAACCCTTCAACCTCCAAGGAGCCAATAGTCAGCGACGTGCCCACGGAATCTACTTTAACGGACGTTAGACGGCTCTTCATTCTCCAGATGGTATTTATCGGATTCACGACGACAACCTGATCTATGCCTTGTGATTCTACATTCTTTCCTTTCTGTAGCGAGTAGATTCTAAAATGTTCCCTGTTTTTTCTCGGGTCTCAGTAGCATGGTGTTAAATCTCTGTCTTGCGTAGAAATTCTTTTCAAATGAATAAATAAAAAATAAAAATCCTGTTTGCAAACAAAGTAAGTATTGTGCGATGTAAATGATCAATTATACTTTTTATTCGTAGTGAAACGTTGCTTACAACACACGCGCATATTTACAAATTTTTACACAAATCACTCGTTACGAAACAAACAAAAATAAATCAAAACACATTTACCCCTTTTTTAAGCCAAGAAAACTATATATTTCAATTTCATGGCAAAATTGAACAAGACTTTACCTTCTTCTCAATACCTGCGTTATTAGCCCGCTATGAAATGTAATCGGTCTTGTTTTCGTAAATTTTCCTTTAATCTTATTATGTCCTCCGTACTTTTCCGTTTTATCATACTCGGGAAGGAAGCCAACGTTTTTGACCACTTTTAAAATAGCATCAGAAACTCCAATGTCTGGTAAAAGTGGTGCTGGTCTATACTGTTTCCAATTTGGAGGTCTTCTTGCAGGACCTGGTTTATGATGTGGATGAGGACGCCTCCTCTTCTTTTTCTTTCGCCATCCAATTAACTTGGTAAAGCTAATTGCTGACTTTTTCTTTTGGTCAGCGTCCTCTAATCTAGTCTCTGCACCCGTGCCACCACCACTACTACTAATACTACTAGTACCACTACTAGTCAGACCAATGACCCCATCTTCGTAGTCACCTTCATCATCTTCAACCAGAACAGGTTGGCTAGTCTCTGCATCATCATCATCAGCAACTTCCCCATCATCGCTAGAGACAACGGCTTCACCGGCAGTCATTTCACCAGATGGCAGTTCTCCGTGTGTTATGCTCGTTACTTGAGGAAGATCTTCTTCATCTTCATCATCATCGCCGTCCTCCTCCTCGTCCTCCTCATCTTCTTCGCCATCATCTTCATTATCCTCATCGTCATCGTCATTTGCCTCCTCTCCATCATCGTCCTCATTACGATAGTCGTCTTGTCCTTCCATTCCCTTTATCTCGCTAGAACTAAAATCTCCAAAAGGTTCTCCAAATATCATGACAAATTCTGGGTTAGACTCATCACCGTGTGGTTTCTTGGGTGGCTTTTGTTTCGGTTTGGGTTGCTTTGGCTTCATCTTATTCATCATGGTCTGGATCATGGATGGTGGCTTCGGTTTTCTCATAGGTGGTTGTGGTGATCCATTGGATGGACGCTTTGGCTTTTTCATTATTTTTGGTGGGCGACCAGGAGGACCTGGCGGTGGTTGTTGATGCATTCCTGGTGGATGTTCACCCGGAGTTTTTTGTATCTTAATTTGTGGCTTTTGTATTTGTACATAACGGAATGGGTTAAGTTTTGAAAGTTTCTCGGAAATGATGGAAAGTTTGTCGGGTTTCTCAAACTCCTGATAATGAAATTGCTGAGAATATTGCGGTTCCTTCTTTCTAATTTTCATAGGTTTTGCCATCATCATTCCTCCTGATGGTGGTTGCATGGGTTTGGGTTTTGGTTTAGGCTTGGGTTTTTGCTTTGGCTTCTTTTTCTTTGGTTTTTGAGTTGTTGTGGCTGGTTTCGGCTTGGGCTTTGGTTTTGGCTGTGTCATCATTTGAGTAGGAACCAAGTGTGGCATAATTGGTCTCTGATCATTTTGTTGGAGACTCCCTGCATCATAGTAGTAATCTAAGCTGGGATTAGCATCATAGGCATATGGATAGAAAGCAAATTCTGGCGTCTCATCGGATTGGGGAAGCTCGGTATCATGTTGACTCTGTGTGTCATCCTCAGTCTCTCCCTGCCAATAACTAAATGGGTTAAAACTGAAGTCCATTAAGCCCCTATTATTACTGTCCTCTCTGGCCGATGGTCCAGCACTGCTACCACTCAATAATTTCTTATTTCCACTATTATTGGATGCTTTTTCATCACTACTCGACCGGATCTGTTGCGAGGATCTCGACTGAAATTCTGTAGATGACAGTGACCTCTGCTCTTCCTCATCTTCATCATACTCCTCAGAATGCTGCTCATCTTGATCACTCAACCCCATCCATCTAGCTTTCATCTCGGGGTCATCAATATCCAAAATTAATGGTGCTGTGTACTGTTGGGTGTCTTCACCTTCCTCGCTACTCCCATCCTCAACGGATTCCGCAGAGTATTGCGCAGAAGGAGCTGCAGATTTCTCCTGATGTTGGTACATGGTAGGTGCATGTTGAGGATGAGAGTGTTGTGGACCATAACCAGTCAGCATTTCAAAATCTCGGAAGAGATACGGTCTGCGGAGATTCACATCACCGGAACAATTCATCATCGGCGCTTGCATACCAATCATCAATGCAATTACAAACACTAAAATAGGAAACCGATGGTGGTAGTCATCATCTTCAGCCGGGAGGATTTTCAATCGAAAACCCTGTGGAAGCAAGAGCCACATTTACAAAATAAAAGCATTAAAAATACAATCAAGACCACACTCTATTTTTTCCATTTTCAGGGCTAATATCCTGTGTATTCAATAATTATAGTTTAATTACCTTTATCATTATTATCGGTAGCGTTCCCATTGCTTATTTGCTGCAAAGCAGCGGCAAGGAAAGAATTTTACAAAAAGAGAGATTTAATCTCTCTTTCTCTTGAATTTTTTAAATACAATTTTGTAGAAATACTGGATATACTAGGTTGTTAGTTATGGTCTGCTTAAGCTGTATATCAGGAAATAATCCTTTTACTTTTTTTTATTTCTTTCACCGTCACATCACTAAACACAAAAACCACCTCGTAAATTACAAAAAACGAAGAAAAAAACGTTGGTATGCAGTAATGATTATTATTATTATATTATTAGTGTGGAATTTGATTTGTTCCCTACTGTATTAAATGCTTTTAAAGATCAATTTCAATGATCAACAAGAAGAGAACAAGTGCTTTGTCCTCTCTTCTGACGTGTGTCCAACCGAAAAGATTTGAAAAAAAGAGATGCTAAAAAATAAACTAACCAAAGTCTTTGTCTACGAATTGGACTATATCATCATCCTCAAATTTCATTCATGTTGTTGTAAACCGTCATTTTAGTTTGCATACAAGGTATTTTCACGGGACAAAGATAAGAAAAAAATCATCATCATACATTATTATTGCTTCACAGCAGAGATGCAGGAGATAGATTGAATGGGCAAACGAGAAAACGGTAAAATCCTACTTGGTGCATTGCATGGGATATTATTACTGTACTGTTGTTGATGATGGTCAATGGTCATCATGATCATTTTTTTCATTCAAGGGGCACGGCAAATAAATAAGCACTAGGCACCTATATGGGGGTGTAATGTTGTGTAGTATGTGACCATTATATAAACTTACTACATTACTTCCTCAATTTGATATTGGTACCTGCATGTATCACTGTTGTGACTCACTGAAAAAAGGTCAGGGCGATTTGGACGGACTTTGTAATTTTTTTCTTTATTTTCTTCATCTTCACAGAGATTTCATTTTTTCATTGAATTTCTTGAAACGGTCTTGAATTGAATTGCTGATTTGTGAAGTTGTGCTGTGTGATTATTACGTTTAGCGAGTTTTCATGTTTTGGTGAATGCTGATGCTATATTATGATCATGGCTGTACACTCGTACATTTTAAGTCGAGCATGAGTTGCATAATAAGTAATCAAGGTGGAGAAGATGTTTTTAGCGGAAAACAGGTAGACTGTCAGGTAGAAAAGGTTTTGTGAAAGAAATTTAAATGAACATACGGATAATGTAAGTAGTAAAGTGAGTGAGAGAGAGTACACCTCTTCTTTCTTTCCTGCAAAAAAAATTATTGCTTTTTAGTAGATATGCTTTTGTTTGGCTTTTGGTTGTAGGCAAAACAAGTGGTCTTGTGTCTCACCTTTTTTCTTGGTGGTGGTGAATGCACTCTCTTGTATACAATCACTTTTTTATCTACCTATTTTATGTATTTTTTTCTGGAATTTATATTCATTTCCTTTTATTATCAGTTTGCTGCTCATCTTTTATGTATGTAGAAAAGCATAAGATTATCACTTTTTTGTTAGAAACTACGGAAAAAATAATTTTTTGGTAAGAGAAAAATTATAGCAAGTTCATTATTGAGTTTTGGCTATCGTTTTATGTTTTATCAAATATGAAATTTTTAGTTTTGAAACCTTTAACTTCGATGGTTAAAATGCATCATCATCACATTAATAAATTTACTGAGAATTTACTACATGTTCATCATCTGCGCTTAGTACATAGTTTTCTACCTTAATGATAATGACGTGAATAATGTGATAAGCTTTAAAGTTGTTACTTCGGCTAAACAAAATCCCTGTTATATGAACCGAGAAGTGGAAAAATATATATTTTTTTAAAATTTAAAACGAATATTCAGAAAACCGGATTTTTTGTTAATAACGATGAGTATTGTATAAAAAAAAGTTCAATATATCGAAGACGCAGAGGTATAAGTCATGTTGCAAGAAAGATTTGCAGCCGAGCCTTTTTTGGTGTCTACGACCTCGTAGCAGTAGCAGGCAACTCGGGCATCTCTCGTGTAGCAAATGGTACGCAATACAAGAAAAAAAACCTGATTTTGATGCTAACTACGGTTAAAACGCTTGCAAATGACGTGGCTTGGCCTTTCAAATTAATTATGTGACTTTTGCTCTTCGCCTAAAGCGATCGAATAATATGGGAATGTTATGCGGAAATCAAGAGTGATACTACGGCATTCAGTTGTAGAAATTATTATGCTACTTGTCAAAGTCACGACCGTTAGGATGACATTGTAGAAATGTAAGAAAAAATGATGTACACAAATATTTTGAGCAAAAAACTGTTATGGTTTGTCTTTTTACTGACTTTATATATAAAAAAACGAACATTGTTTGTTGGTATCAATTCAAATTATAGGTAGTCAACAACTGACTATTAACTTTTTTGGTAAGGTACACGCTAGCACACGATACATAAGTACATACACGGAATAACTACAATAGTATGAAACTATTGACGCGTAGTAAAAATTACTAATTTTAATAAATGCAATAACAACGTGCCTATCATTATGTAACGTGGGTGTGCCTATCGACAACAATTCATCAGTACATTTGTTACTTTGCCGTATAAAATTTCTTATTGAACATTTCAAAGATTTTTGTTTCTAAAACTTAATACCCCTTTTAAAAACACACGAGTGAATTTGTTGATGATGTTGTTTGGGAGCTCGTGTAAAGTTGAGACGTGATTAGTTATATTCTCCTTGATTGCATTACAAATTTGCTTGAGATCGGGATCCCAGTTTAAAAGTCTCAGTTGGATGTTATCAATTATTATTTAATTACTTAGTTAGGCTCCTAATGATGGCCCCAACCATGATGCTAAAAAGTAAAAGAGAAAAATTAGTTTACAACTTCCGGTAATTGACGTTTTGACTAATATCTATACCAGACAGACAGCTAAAACTTACTTTGTGATGGATGTTCACGTGCGGATGCTTGATAACGTGGAGGGGTTTCCCGTCGGGAAAGTGTGGTTGTTGGTAGTGAATGTGATGAATCTTGGGCTTCTTCCAACCCCAACCATGTCCACCTCCGCCACCACCGCCTCCTCCGTAGCCACCACCACCACCACCACCTCCATATCCGCCTCCATAACCGCCACCACCTCCTCCGCCATGACCCCATCCATGTCCATGATGGTGGATATGATGTCCGTGTCCGCCTCCATGATGTCCACCTCCATGATGTCCACCTCCGTGACCTCCACCGTGTCCACCTTTAAAAAAATAGGTTCATGTTATTGACTGCCTGATTCGTAATGATATTTTATGTGGTGAATCTATGCATTAACATAGCCAACGAGTTGTTTTAAAAAAAATACTTACCCCATCCCCATCCGACATGTTTTACAACAGGGCCCCAATAGTACCAGAATCCTCCCTTCTTCTTACCTATTAATTAATTGCAAAAATTTACTCATGTAACCATTCAATTTTAAATATTTTAAATTTTGACCATTTCAGAGAAAATCAGCTTACCCTTCTTCTTTCCCTTCTTCTTCTTTCCTTTTCCCTTTCCGCGACCTCCAGTTTTTTTCTTACCGCCCCCATATCCACCACCACCTCCCAAACCTTGTCTCAATTCCCTCTCGTAGTATGGTTCATCAATTTCTTGAAGATAAATGTTGCTACGTCCAATTTCTGCGCTGTCAGCATAGTAAATGGAGCTGCGTCCAAGTTCATTGCTTCCAGGATAATCGCTTACCAAAGTGTACGGACTGACAACGGAGGCTGGATAGCTGACATCACTGCTGCTATCATCTTCATAAGATCCATAATTGTCTACGATGTAATACTGTGCGTCTACAGCAATGTAGACCGCTGCTAGAAGCAGCAGCGCCTGTTAACAACAATGCAACAAACGGCAATTCAGTAAAAGAAACTCTTAAAACTTTTTCCTCTTTTCACCAATTTCACACAATTCCACGTGAGCACAAATTCACAATATTTCCAAGAAAATTTGTAAGGAAACACTATTTATCGCTGTGAAAAGTAATAATAGCTTAATTTTCCTTTTTCAAAAAATATAACTTACCAAATAAACCCTCATAGCTTAGTGGGCTCCTATATAGCCCCAATATTAAATACCGTACAGAAAAAAACGAGTTTTTATTACTCCTTGAAAGAGCACTTACTTAACTACTATTATTTTACCTCTCCGATTTAATAAAGGAACAACTTTCGATTTCGCTTCTCCTTTATATAAGCAATCCTCAGAGGGTGAAGAGCAATTCGCCCTGCGTATGGATCCGGTGTATCACGTTCATGTATTTCCTTGACAGAAGCGTTTTTGCATTCTTTTCAGCCTTTGTTCATGCTCACCATTATGATTCCTCCAGTCAGACGCGCAGTTAGCAGACAATGCTTACTTTTATGTGTTTATTAAGCGTATTTTGTAAAATGGTCAAGGAGGTAGTAGTATTTACAGGTATCATCCCATTTTTATCATTAGCATCATCATCATCATATATTCATCTTGACCACATAACATCAGTTTGGATTGGAGAAAACCTGCTGAATGCCTATATGCCTAATATTCTTTTTACATGATGCAACATACAAAAAAATCCGAGTAGGTACATTGTTCTTTGCGTTTGTCTGTACTAAAACATTTATTAAATTGCGAAAAAAGTGGAAGTAAACGTGCAAATGACCACAAGCAATAATAATAAGGGAAATGCTGCTGGTGATTCTCTGATGGTCAAAGTCATAACATTATATAACCAGTTTGCCTTTTTACAGATAATCCATGTTTTAATCCATTTGACTTGATGCTGGTGGTAGTGAATAAGTGAGTAAAGACCAGTCACTTCTATAATACTGTTGTTGCTGCTACTGCCCGACGATCCGATGGATGATTATTATTACATGATAGATCTTGTGATCAGCGAACCTAACCAAAAGGCACGTACAGGACTACGTTTTACGCTGAACAAGATACTGCTTTAAGGATTTTTCACGGAAAAACTGCAAACAATCATCGTGTAAATGAAGCAGAAGTATGTGTACACATTTATATGCAGATTACACTTTGTTTAGTTAGCTTGCTGTTAGTTTGTGGTGATGGTAGTAGTACCGGTATCACCGTAATTTCTTGTAAGCAAAAAAAATATAACTAAACAATCGTGTGTTTCTCTAAAAGTCAGCAATCGTGTGATTCATGATGACAATAACTTGAATGGAGCAGGCAGCGTAGTTTCGTTGACCTGTGTGTGCCGGGCTGCGCCATCAACAGTAGTAGTTTTTAGTAGAAAAAGGGTCGACGTACTCTCTCTCTCTCTCTGTTTTTTCTTCAAAATCTTGTTTTGAGTGAGTACACAAATGATACAAATGATAAGAAGAAAATTAATAGTTCAACCAGGGAAGAAATTGGATTTTTCATATTTTCTCTCTCTCTCTCTGTGCGTCAAGGTGTAAACGAATGGCTGGATCTTTTAAAAATTTAGGTAGACGTGTAAATAAATGCTACACTTGATTTATTACTTAAATCATTAAAACGGTTTATTCCTTAAGTAACGAAATAGATGATAATGATGTGGTTTGTCATTTTTTGACTCGTGAATTGACTCATGATATGACACCAAACTTTTGATGATGTGTTTGTTAGATGATGTAAATAATTTATTGCTTTTCTAAAGTTACATACCTACGTAATTCAGATGTGGCTGAAGGGGGATGGTTACTTTGGCTTTAGGGAATTTCTTGGGTTGAATACTAAATAAATGTTGTCAGTTTTTTAGTGTTTTTTGAATGAATGGAGAGGGTTTATTAACCGGAAAAAATGGGGAACGGAACATGCTCCCGGGTAGGTTGTGCTGATAAAACGGTAGGTTTGCTGTGTGGATAGATGCTTTTGACGAAACTTGATGACTTACATGATGAGTGATCGGTTGAATACATTTAATAAATACTATCACAGGTCTATGCTTACGTATAAATAATTAATTATGATAATGTCATTTGTTGTAGTTTTTAGACCCAGCTATAAGGAACATGTTGACTATACAGAGTACAAAACCTTTTTAAGATCTTACTACCTAAATCATAGATCAGGTATTTTATCTAATTTCAAAGGTGTCACTAAAATACAAGAGTTTATAGCTTTGTTTGTTTGTTTTAGATCAATGAAAGCACTATGCTGCTACCATTAAAAATTATTTACGAGTAAGTATGTACTCATCATTTTGCACTTTTGAAAAAAGTGAGTCTTTTTTTGTTTTTATATTCACTGGAAAAATTTACATAAAAATCACCAAATCAGGTTTTCTAGGATTAATCGAATGCATAGTAGATTAAGATATGATTAAATTTCAAGCTTAAAAATTCTAATTCAGCGATAATAACTTGCAAATGCACATTATGTTATTATTTCTCACAATGTAATGATGAGAAGGTCAAATTGACCTGGTCAATGTTTTCCTTCAAGTTGTTTATGTGTTGTACTGCAAAGATTTATTTTTATTAACTTTTTAATGAGCTTTTCTGGTTTGATGAACCTGCAACTCGGTGGTAGACAAGACGAGTGATTAAAATCTGTGTTGTACAAGTTTTATTGGCCATTGAATGCTAATAATAAGATTTTACACATTGCCAAAGATTTTTAAACAAACAAACCAGCAACGTTTTTTCTAGAGGTGTTCATGTTAAATAAAAAATAATATTGTCTCCAAATCTTTCTATTATTTTTGAAAGGCAAAGTTCATTCACTTGAGAAATCTTCAGTTAAAACCCGGGTAAAATCATGGTAAAATAGTCAATTCAGGTATGTATATACGGATTGTTTTTAATTCAACAGTATGCTGTATAAATGCGAATGAAAGATAAAGTTTATAGGTCCAGTAGGTTGTGTTGTATGTAGGCTCTAAAAAATATACAGAAAAGTTAAATATTTCTATTTAATTTTTTAGTAGAACAGCCAACAGATCTGTGAAAAAAATTATTATAATCAATGATAAACATCAAACCAATCTGATGACATTTTCGATTTATAATATTTTTGTGCACATACATAGTACTTTTCCAAAATCTTTTTGCCAAACTTTTCATGCGATTAATAAACTGAGTTTAAAAATAAAAGAATAAGAAATTAAAATAAGAAATAAAAATTTTAAGAGTGCAACTAATGGCTAATGATCTTTAGAGGTCAGGCCACAACTATTCGAAACCATGTACAGAGATCTTTCTATTGATTTGCAGCGTACCCTATGACACGGAAATGACGCAATTTCTAACAGTTGCAAGTTTTTAAAGTAGTAGTGGAGCATAGAAGAACAAATAAATTGTCAAATACTTTGAGTTTGTAATTGAATTACCCAAAATAAATGTTTTCCTGCAAAATAATTACAAAATATTTTTTCGAAACATTCACTTATTATTCTTAAAATATTGCATGCAAGCAACTAGAAGTGGAAACTGAAAAACACAGCGCATTTCTTTCATTGACTAGTTTAAAAAAAGTTTGATGCGCATGTCTATTCGTTCTGCCGACATGTCCGTTGGCGCTGTTAATGTAACTCTTAAACGCTATGTCATATTCAGTTCAAATTTGCGAGATAGGCGCCAAGAGTACTTCAGTTCAAGGTCTACAATAATATTTATGTATTTTCATGTATGTATTGATTTACAGTGTTTGTGTCTTATGTTCCCGGGTAAATTGCGACCACATAATATTACATTAATTTATAAAAACCCCTTTTTTCTCCAGCCTTCTTATTATTTTATTTTTCCATGCCGTTGATTGTTACGTTCCTTTCTGTCACTGGACAAAGACTGACCATCTTTACACCTGTCGATTGTCAGAGAATTTTCGCAAATAATAATGAGTTTTTCATGAAAGTCACCAAATGCACTTTTCTCCTCACAATGCTATGTATATCATCATCATGCAGTGAATTTTGCCAGTTCAATGGACTGTAATTTATGATTTTTTAAAAAGTAAAATATGCACGAAATAATAATTTAATTAGCTGGGTTTTAAATACTTTTATTAAAAATTAGAACAGTCAACGTGATTTGAGATTTATATAAAGACTGAAAATAGCCTTTAAACATGATTTTAAGAACCCCTCGTATTGAAATTTGTTATTTTTGACACGTCATAAGTAGTAATACTCATCAGGAGCACAAACAGAAGAAATGGGAGCATCAGCAATGGTAGTCCTACAGATGAACTGGATTGGATCACTGATGGCAAAAGGAAGCTAAGCGGCACTGCTATAGCTTACTTCTTGTACCCACCACCACCACCGCCGCCGCCGCCGCCACCTCCATGTCCCCAGCCCCAGCCCTATATCATTGAAATGAATAGATGTTGCTTTTTAAAATTCAAATTCTAGTTTTACCAGAATGTTGCATAGTTCAAATAAATTTGAAAATAAAATTTACCCAGCCGTGATGTACGGTTTTGTGCACGTGATGTTTTGGTGCGGGGTGAATGTGAATAACTGGAGGATGAGCGTAGAATTTAGGAGCCTTCAACCATATATGTTTATGCTTAGGTCCCCATCCCCAACCCTTCTTCTTCTTTCCCTTCTTCTTCTGCAAGTACCAATACAACAGACATGTCAATAAATTGGAAATGACAACTAATTGCATGGAAAGTAAGATGCATGTGAAATTCATAATTCATATTTCTTTACATACCTTTCCCTTTTTGCCTCTAGCCTCTCTTTGATAGAAAGGCTGCTGGTCATCATACACGGGAACAATTTGAACTGGAATCAAGGTGTATTCACTATCATAACCAGGTTGAATAGCGCTAAGGGCAGCGTCGTCGTATACCAGGTCATCTGATTCTTCTGCCTCTGGATATCCGACAGCATAGTACTGCGAATACGCATAATGTACTATGGCTGCCAACAGCAGGACAGCCTAAAATAATTTTTTAATAGAAACAATAATTAAACATTTACTTTCACTTAAATCACAATCACTACATTTCCCCAAATTTGCTTGTGAAAAAAAGAAACTATAATGTTCTGCGATGATGAATAATTTATTACCAAGTGAAACTTCATCCTGGAAGCCGGGACCAGATTCACTGAAAAATACTATTTTCTTTGTTCACTACCAAAAGAATTCCGTTTAGTTGTGTCCTTCGTCACGACCAAAACTGGACGGATCAACTTTCAGTTTCAGAATCCTACCTTTATATATAACGTTGCGTTTGAGTGCAAATCAGTAACATGATTAGGCTAGTCAGTAGGTAGTTATTACGGGTAGTCATTCTGTTTCGATTCGCATTCTCTTTTTATTTTCAGTTCAACCACTGGAGGTCTACGTACTTGCATGGCATGACTGGTTTGCAGTGTTGGAGAAAAATGATCATAGGCCATAGCATAATGGAAGAAAACACAGACTTGTAAAGAGACTAATTGTTATATTTGTTATTATTGCATATAGTGATCCTGTATGCAGAAAGTTGTATAGCTGAGGTGAGGACGAGGTGTAGTGTATGTACTTAACCAAAAAACGAGATTTTCTCTTGTTCCTTCTTCCTTTCACAAAAAAGTCGTGTTTTTTTTCTAAACCGGGCTGTTCACTAAACAAACGGGTATGATGTGTAAAGGAAGAAATGAACGCAGTAATGCAAAAAGATTGTCTGGTTGGCAGTAGCAAGGAAATGTTGCTGGACAGGAATTTAAATCATTGTTGTTATCATCACATATGTACAATTCACTGTTTGATTTTGTTCTATAATAAAAGAAGTTTGTACTATTATGTTTGGTTGTGAATAGGCATTTGTGTTGTTAAAGATGTGTACATTTAATAAAAACATTTAGCCTCTCTCTTTTTCTCTACAGCTTATAAGATTGGATGCATTTCTTTCGTAGGTTGTGCTTGCTACAAACCAATCTACATTGAAAAAACATTTAAAATTTCAAAGCTTAGAATGAAATTGATGATATCTCTGAAGTGATATAAAAAAGAGAAACATACGTTTTAACTTTATAAGCTGTTCAAATTCAGTACTTTTTGTTCGTTGACCTGCTTTGCAGGTCGATGTTCCACGGCAAGGCTAGCAGCAGTCATCGTTGTAAAACTGGATTTTTCGGAAATATGTTGCTTTGTTTATACTATGTACGTAATGATACGTATTGCTTATACATTTTTGAAATGCTTGTTTTATCATGTGAGCAAATGAATTGGTTATGAAAATAAAGCTGAAAGGGAGTGAGTACTTTTGAGAAATTTTTAAATTATGGAAATGATTATTATTAAGTTTGTAGAGTATCTAGCATAACTAATGTGACGGAATGACACAAAATATTTTTTTGTAAATACCGGGCATAACGTAGACTTTTGTTATATTTTATGTAAAAATAATATATCAATCAATATTAATAAATAACCATTGTGTTGTATCTCTACTACATCTTTACGCAGTTAGTTAAGGGATAATGCGACCTGGAATTTTCGTTTTTAAAATTATATTTTATATAATCAGAGTCCCTCCGTAGTATTTCTGCTGAAATTTTAAAACCTTTTATTTTTGAAATAACTTTTAAAAACCTTACATGTTCACGTACGTTACCACTTGCTTATCTCTAGTAAACTCTAGTAAATTTAGTTTTAAAAACTGTGAGTAGATGACATTGCCATCAACAGAAAGAAAATTCAAGCTTAAAACAAAGGTTGTGTTTTTGGCAATTTTAATTACAGGGCATATTTTTCATACTCTTGATATATTTTTAAAAAGAGGTGACTGTTACACTCGGTAGATTTACCCTTCAATGCTTTCACTTGATGTCCCTAGTTTGAAAGCAATTAAAGCTGAAAATATCGTAGTGGGTTTTTACTAGAGTTAAGAATAGTTTCATTTAAAATTCAAAACAGAATTTTGATTTGCCAAAGGGTTAATGACTTGTTATAGGCATGTATTATTAAATAAACAGCATTTTTAACAAATGTTGCAAATGGAAATAGGTATTCTAAATATTAGCAACTAAATGTAAACGAAATCAAAATCTTATTACTAATCCTATATTATAAAGGGTCATTAACGTACAAATTAAATGATGGGCATTGAATACTCAAGAAAATTGCACAAAATAATAATTCTTTCCTCCGCATACATCTCTTTTGCGCACCTGGCTGGTTTGTTGGTTTGAAGAACAAAGTATTCCGTAGGTATTCTCTTTATCTCTCCTCTTTCTCGTGTAATCAAATTTTCATTTGAATTCATTTTAATCTCGTTTCTTTAACTCTGTGCACTGAATTCTTAATAAAAGAGGTAGCATCTTTCAGCCAGCATAGCAGCCCGGTGATTATTATTTTTTCATCATTTTTGAAGCTTGACCTTCTGCTATTCACTTTTGTTCTGGGATCTTCTTCTTTTTTCTTCTTTCATAATGATCTTTCCTTTGCAAGATTCTCTACTCAATACCAGGGGAAAAATTCAGCTTGCTGCAAGCTCTTTCTTTGTTTTGTTCGTACACCCGTTGATCAACGATGCAAAATTCAGAAAAGAATTTTTTTATTGCCATGTATGTATACAAACGCCGAAAAGCAACAAATATAATTCACGTAGTTGATTTGTAAAGCCAGTTGAGAGAAAATAACGTTAAAACTTTTGGCGAATAAAACCGACCATAACACCGAAGGAACGCTTTTTTAGTTTTCGCCTGGGACCAGTTTATCTGGATTTTTAAAGCCGATGATAGTCTTCTGTATAAAAAAAGTAGCAGTATTTTCATGATGACGAACATTGATGACTTATTGCAAATAACATGATATTATGTTTTTAAAAATAAACTTTTTTTTTGTGTGACCGTGCCCTTTTCAACTTGGTTCAACCAAAAAGCAACTTTTTCGTTTAATTATTTAACGAGTGATTACTGGTTAAACGTCAAACCTTTGTTAGCATTTCGAATTTAAAATTCACTGTATGCTATCTAGTGTGGCAATCGTATCTGGATACAACAAAATCGTGGGGAAACTCCCGGTTTAAAGGTTAATGACACGAGTATGTACGTACGTACGAGGAAAATAATAAAAAGGTATGATGTATGCAGTGGCGTATAGATAAATGGGTAGGACAGGATCAGTGTATCCTTTGAAAAATTGAAAAAGCGAACAAATTAGTGTGCAATATCATTTTTATAGGCCATATTCTGCTATGTTAACATGAGAAACGTGAATACTAACAAGTCCTTCAAGGTCAGCAGAACGCAGCATAAAAACCTCCCAGATACCATACACAAAACANAGAAACGTGAATACTAACAAGTCCTTCAAGGTCAGCAGAACGCAGCATAAAAACCTCCCAGATACCATACACAAAACATAACGGTGCAACGGTTTTTTTGTTATCAAACTGATTACATCGACCCGTTATACAAAATAAAATCCGTAAGTACTCAAATTGAGTACAAAGCATTTTTTGTATTTGGGGGCATTCGATTAGAACTTGCAATGGGATGAAGTGGTATAAATAAAGCTAATGTTGTATTTCGTGCCATTTCGTTGTTTATGCTACTTTGTTCGTATGCATGCAAAATAAAAGATAAAACAGAGAGTCATCATCATCACGAGATAAACGTTCTTGCTTTTACTAAATAATTTAAAAATTGTATAAATAATGGTTTTGTTTTATCCCGTCGAATCTTCATATGAACCGCAAAAAGCATTAAAATCAAATGTGGAAATAAATTAAGAAATTTGGAATTTGGCGTAATCCGAATTCGGAGAATCCAGTTTACTCCTCGTATCCACCATAGCCGCCATAACCGCCATATCCACCATATCCTATAAGAGATAAAATAGAGATATAGACGAGTTATAGTAAAATTAAAAGTCAATTTTAATAAATTTTATAATTCTACTAATAATTTGTAGTCAATATACCTCCATAACCTCCACCGCCGCCCTGCTTGTAAATGGCCAAAGAAAAATGAAAGATTTGATTAATTTCAATGAATTTTTAGATTTGTTTTTTACTCAAATTTTCAAATAAAAAAATTAACTTACGCCTCCGCCTCCACCGCCACCACCGCCTCCCCATCCCCATCCACCTCCCTTCTTCTTTCCCTTCTTCTTGCCCTTCTTCTTCTTGCCCTTCTTCTTCTTTCCCTTCTGCAAAAACAAATGAAAATGCGTTAAAAATGAAAAGTAAGGTTCTTACGCAAATTTAAACTACTATAATAGTTTACAAGGGCAAGTTATTATTTTAGTGCTAATACCCACCTTCTTCTTTCCTCCGTGGAGATGGTATGAGCCCCAGCCGTACCCGTAAGGCTGGCCTAAAAATCAAACAAGAAAGCGTAATTAGTAAACATAGTTATATTTTTTAATGAGGAGAAGCCCTCTCCAGTAAACTATTTTTTGATTTTACCCTTACCCCATCCCTTCTGAACATGACCTCCGCCGCCGCCGCCGCCGCCCCATCCTAAAAAAAAGAGAAAAATATTATATAAAATATTGCCATTCAATCGTCATAAACAAACGATCATATTATTTGTCATCATCTTCCAACCTTTTTGTGGCTGCCATCCGTACCGGATGTATACCGGACGGAATAGGAATTCTGAGGGTTCTAGGTCGCTTTTCTCGCCATCTTGCTGGGCCGTGACGTATGATATCGTCAAGAAAAGGACTAACACCCCGGCTAAGGGTATCTACAAAAAATTAGAAAGAAATGTTATGTCATGAGTCATAAAG
>JAHZMT010004048.1:0-13533 GCA_027743785.1 Sinhomidia bicolor
GAATTGCCGTCGGTTATATTAGTAAAAAAAGCGTTTATCTACAACTCCCTGTTTTACAGTGCATAAAATTGAAAAATCGATTTATTTGCATCCTGGCCATATTTAATCGATTGAAATTGAACTCGAACCATTACGACAGAATAAGTTGGTTCAGTCATTAACTCATAACTTTTTTACTTACCAACCTATACATTTTTTGCAGTGAATGCATATGAATAATCCAGTTTTTCATGAAGACTCTAATAATTTTAAAAATTATTATATTGGTGGTCCTTCTGGAGCCACACCAAGGCAAGTGATAACTTGCTAAACTAATTATAGACAGAGTACTATCTGCAATTTGCACTAAAAACTATAAAAATTCAACAAACCATAGTACACGATTATGCTTTGAATGAACTTGTACATACTCACAAAAATTGTAGGCAGGCACAGCATAATAGGTACACAGATGACGCCCAGAAAAGCACGAACAACAATCCAAATCATGTTTTTGCTTTAGAAAATTCCATAAAGTTATTATGATGCTCCAGGAACTAGCCACGATACGATTATTATTGTGACCAAGACTTGTTTGTAATTAAATTAAATTATTTATAAGCAGTTAGATATTTTTAAACAAAAGAAATAAAAGTATTTATGGACGACCTTGCTAATCTTCTCAAATTACCTACATTCCGTACCGCTCGTAATTACTTACACGAAATGAATAAGTTCATTATGTCATTATTAGCAAAGCAGACATTGACTTTCTTTAACAGCACAAGCCAGTTGCTAACAATAACGTTACGCATGTTTCCATCTCCATCCGCTGTGATTTGATAAAACGAGAAATAATTTAGGCCTAGGACAAAAAATGGAAAGTGATATTTAATTGGACCACTCTGTAATATCTCCACTACCAATGCTAAATGAGGTGGCTCACGAACTGAACTGAAATATGACACCAAGGCGGAAACTGATAGGGAAACAATATAATTCATCAAAATATATAACAACAGTGGCAATTGTTGAAATCTGCAAATAGCATCACAATCAAAATGTTTATCTCTGTGCAAAATACAGCAACATTTTGCAAAATGCTCACAGTGTATACATAATCTGTAGCAAAAAAATAATGCAACCTAAGATATAAGTAGATTTCTGCTGAAGATTTTTCAAAAAAGATCCCATGATGGTGATATTACTATTATTAAACTGAAATAGTGAAATACCTAAATAGAAGCAGCGTAAAAATCAAATCGTGAAGTCATTTGGAAAGTACAGTAGCAAAAAATTTATGTAATATCCTATATAAGACCATTACTTACAATGTATCATATCATAACAGTCGCATTGTCGTTTATTTTGTCATCAACAGTGCAACGTATCTTTTGTCAACGCCCTGCTTGGTAGAAGATCCTTTTCAGTAGAAGTTTTTTTTTATTTTTAATATTGAAAGGAGTATATACAGCTTATATAACGCAACGCGCCAATAAAAGTAAATGCCTTGAAAAGTCGAACCTGCATTGAAATAATTCTTTGTGACAGATTTTATTACCTGGCCGGCAGTTGTTCTGTAGCCCAACAGCAACGACTTAAGCTATTCCATAATTTCTTGACATTTTGAAATGTAATAGATAGTCACTCTGAAATTGGAATGTGTGAGAAATGTATATTCTTGTCAATTTTCGAATCGCGGTATACGAATGAGAATCTTTTATGACAAAGAAATATGAGCTGCTCTTGTTTAGGAATGTTTGCCATCATCCCTGCAAAAGATTAACGTGATTTTATCAGATTTTAAATATGCTTATTTGACACTTGCAAAACCAGTCTTAGGTTTTAAGCATATTTTATAGGAAGAGACAATCATGGCTGTATAATATACACTTTAGTGAATTTACATGGCCATACATCTAAAATGCCTAAACTGTCTGCAACTGCAATTTAACTCAACTCAATTTTATTCAAACCCACTCTAGATATACACTACAGCATTTTTTCATCAACTCCAGACATAAATTAATACCTATACATTTTTAACAATCATTGGACAGTTTATGACGGGCAGAGACAAAATAAGCTTCTAATGACAACTGCAACTACAACTGCAGTTTGTGCTTCCGAATGGGTGTGATTAGGAATTTATAAGAATGTTCAAAGGAGAAGACAAAAACTTGTCGTAAAAATTACTGCAATAAATGTAGATGTGCATAGGTATTCAATTGTTCTGAAGAGAGTAAAAAAATATATAAGATTTAAGCAAATCTTGAGCATTTATGGGCACTGGGAAGATATAAACTAAAACTGACATCTCAATGTTACATGAGCGTTCCATTTGCATTTTTCAATTTGGTAATATTTATTGAACATGAAAATATGAAAAATATAAATTTAAGCATTTCTAAAAATTGTGTCTAGAGATTCCTTTCAATTTCATTCATAACATAACTATTTGCAATCTCAGTAAGTGGTACAAAACTTGCGAGTAAAACGGTATAGCGCGTGCTTCTAAAAAATACTTACAGCAACATCAAGTTCCTTTTCTGGCTAGTAGTATAATAATAAAGCCCCTACATTCTTTTCACATCGTGGGCTACATGAAAAAGTACTTTTTACCATTTACGTTAACAAAGCAAGTGCAAAATCCATTCACCCTGTTTGTCTTCGGATCTAATCTCATCCTGTATTATCTTCATATACAGACTCCCATTTCTCACTCACTACTACCCTTTCTCACTTGTACAATATCCTTCCACCTTGCATTCGTTTTCTTTCTTCTTTTATAAAACGTAATAGCCTAAATAATGGGACCGTGCATGTAACACATGCAGTAGTCCAGCCATTTATGAATGTTTCCGTGAAGAACGAACACTTTGTTGCTGGAAAAGTTTGTATTTAACAAGAACGTTTTTTAAATCTTTCATCATGATGGGTTTTTAAAAAAATCCCAAATGTTAGTATATCCAGCAATCAATTCGTTCCGGTACCTGCCAATAGCTCTGACGCATACAACAAAAGCAAAGGCGAAATTTCCCAGAAATTTGTGCAGGTAAAATGTATTCCGTAACATAATTTTTTTACCTGCCAACACATACATGCTATATATATTTGTCCATTTATCTTCATTCACTTCACTACTATCAATCAACATTATTATGATCCGACATACTATGAACTCTGGACAAAAGGTGCCATGGGGCAACATATCAGTTTGATTTTTCAAGGTGTCAAAATGCAAAATTGCTTTTTGTTTGGAAAACATATATGTAATTACCAACAACGATCTAATAAACTCACTGGTTCAATGATACGGGATCATTTGCATAATATAGCTAAATAATGTGCAAATACAAATTGCTTGCTCGTGATATGAATAGGCTGTTTTTAGTTGTGCATTCACATAGAAAGTTAAAAAATGAAGACGAAATGTATTACATCCACTTATACAAATATAACCCAACGAAACTGAAAGGAGCAATAATTCATCAGTAAATTAAAAACCTTTTTTTTCATCAAACCATATAATTATAGCATACTTACAGTCCCTCCATGCAGACACAACAAACATGATACATGATGGATGACACCGGCAGGTACAGCAGCAGCATTACGCGTTTAGATTCATAGTGATAATAATATATGGACCTACTTTTGTGAACGTTGAGAGAAACATGAGTCAGATCTCTTATCAACCAAAAAAATAAGTCCTTCCCTAAATTTTTCTTTGAGATAGAGACATTCTATTATGGCACCTGTACTTTGCACACGTACGAAATTTTACACGTTACTTTTGTTACAAAGTAATCATCATTTTATTAACTTACATGGAATGATATCCATGTACTCCTAAAGTCGTAAGCAAGCAAGAACATTTTAAAATAAAATGTATGTTGGTATGCGTAGTAATGCAAAGTGCTGAGAAGTGATAGTGGTGGTGGTGATGGCGCACAAATATTTAGATTAGATAATTTTACACACTATTCCTCTTTTATCTGCCATCTTCAATTTAATCAGAAGCATCGACCTTCAGAAACAAGAAATTGTATTATTTAATTGAATACAAGTGTTTTGGATCGTCAAAACTATTAATTTAATAGCTTATATGTATAATTTTATATTTTTCAGTTTTATATTTCATCAATTGACAAAGGTCAATAATTATTGGTATAGGTAGTACAGTTGAAGTCATACCTTCAACTGTACTTCTTCTTTCAAACAAAAAAATGTCGCAAGTTGAATTTAAACTTTAATCAGTTCAGTGGTATATTACCAAAGATTTTAATGTGTATGATTCTTCCCCATCCCGTGTCTTTGACCTAAAACGCATGTACAAGCTATAAAAATGAAAATAGCATAGTCATACACCATAAGCCAAATAATTATGTAGTCCTTTGTTATTTTTTCAAACATTTTTAAAAGATAAAACTACAATCATTTGATTTGTTTCACGATGATGATAATCACTCTTCTTTTCTTACTGTATATATATTATATACCTAAAAGTAATAAAGTGTTGCTCCATTACCTCTCTGAATCCTGTCAGATGAAGAAGATGGATAATTTATAAAACTGAAAGTAGAAAACTATAATGGCAACAGAAACAACTCTGGCATCCAATTCAAAAATGTTATAATTATCATGATTGTTGTTGCAAGACCGCGCAGCAACTTGATTCATACAAACAATTGAATTTTTGGGCGTGGGAGTTGCTTGCTTTAATTTTATGAGAAAAATTATTTTTGTCGTAGTGTCTTCATCGCATAAAAAACTAACCGCCGGTAATCGTGCTACGCACGAGCTTTTTTATAGCGCAGTAAGTACATAATTTCGACATTGATCTTCTTCTTTGCGATATTTTATAGTTTAGTTAGTTTGATGGTAATGGTGGTAGTAGTGGTAGTGGTTCTTTTGTTATCTGTTCAGTTGATGAGGATGATAGCACATATAGAATATTACGATGAGTCGTCGTCCTGTATTTCTAGTCATAAATAAGAACATCTCTGAGTTCTACATATTATTATATTGCTGTGTCATTAAAATGAAGTATCGCCGAATAAAACAACAACAACAACAACAAGATAATTGCTACCATACTGCTTTTGTGTGTGCTCGTGCTCTCTGTGGTTTCATTATCCTCTGGCGAGCCTTTGGAAATATTAATTGGTAATGACATGCTAAATAGCACGCTCTTGGTATGTAAACGTAATATAGGTATTATTTTTCTTTGTCACTTTTGTATTCTCAACATAAACATCTCTCTGGGAGAATCATCCCATAATTATTATTATACGTGACCATTGCATTGCAGCCATATATGTGTAGGTATTATAACTTGGATTGAGTCAGAGTCAACTATTTCTCTCGGGAGAAGAACTTGGGGACAGTTGCATGAAATGATTCAAATTGTGAAATTATTAAATGAAAGCTAAAAAAATACTGACATGCGTATGCTCAGAAATACCAAACTTGTGACAAATTATAGTGCACCAATAATAGCACCGTAGCATGTTTCTATTTTTTAAAGTTATTCTATTACGTTGATTAGCCGTGTGAATAAAAATAATATGTAGCAATAATGTGCAATCTCTCGGCCTGAACTTGTGACGTGCCTTTAAAGGGCACCTTATCTCATGCCATGCCATATAACACAACAACAAAGAAGTTTTCGATTATTTTTTACGACAGTATAGTATACTATTTCCATTCATTGTTGTTGCTCTAACTGCTAACAGATGAGTGCTTTAAGATGGGTATATTATGAATAGGTAACAACGATTTTTTTAGTCTAAAAAAATATCACACCTGTCTACCTTCGTACTCAATGCAGTGTGCATGATAATGATAACAACTGTAGCATCTGACAAGAAAGCCAAGGGGACATGTCTGCCTACGCAAAATGAAAACTGCGTGCCATTTTGTATTCTGATAGTATAGGTATTATACGGTTTGGAATGCATTTTTCTTCTTCGCGAGAGTGAAATTGACAAGCGATTTCAATTTCAAGTTCGTCTTACTTCACACACAAAAATAAACAAGTTTTTGCAATGCCGCTATCTGAAATCTCTACACTGCTTGAAGTTTTTTTTATTTTGCATAATTCCAACTTTGAGCAGGTTAGGCATACGTAAATTTCGCATTCTTTCTGCATTTGTCAGAGCTCCTATAAATAATTACGCCCGATAAAAAATATATGTGACCACTGACCACAACAACCCACAAAATGTGTTCGGCCTCAGAGAATAAAGTTGATAAGGGTAATAATAACGTGAAATACGAAATACTATTATCACATCGTTTGCCATGCATCATTATAAATAAATTCGTTTTTAACGCAGCGGCCTGCTTAAGATCGCAATAATCTGTATTTTGATCGATTATGTGAATTTCCACGCGTTACAAACATAATCTATACCAGATATTAGCACAACCAATGTTAAGAGCATGTAAAACATGCATACAGCATGTTATTAATACAAAAAAAAGCTGTGTACGTACGTACATGGACATATTAATCTAATTTCTACTTCAGCTAACTTAACATCATTCACGCCATCATCAGTAACTCAATATGAATCAGTCAGATATATATTTTCTAAAAACAAAATGACTTTTATGGCAGAGACTGCTTGCTGTTAGGTGAGAGGTTAAAAGCTAAAACATATTTAGCATAAAAAATGCTGCTACGTAAATATTAAGGTAAATCATCCTGCTGCTCTATTTTTGTCTTGTTCCTTTGTTGGAAAAAATAAAATGCAAGTCAACTTGTACACATCACTAACTACGTCACCGACAGTTTCAATGAACGCTAAAGAAAAAAACCTTTTAGAGGACTTCATTCTCATTAAATGCCGTAATAATAATTCGCTACTGTTATTTTATTATTTGTTTCTTGTTACAATAATAATAATAATAATCCGTATAAATGGGATGGAACGGAACAATCCATCGTTAGCGCTTCTACAACTGCATGCACTGCAGTTTATTGAATAAAGTTCATGTGAAAATATAACGTGGCGTGTCTTAATGAGTGTCACGTACAAGTGACTACAACACTCTGATTCTGATTTGACCTTTGTTAAAAATGAATTGATTGATGAAAAAGGTATCGTTCCGTCACCCGACCGCTAATAGCTGACCTTTCCACATTATGTATATCAATCGCTTGCACTTATTGGATTGGACTACTGTCCTAGCTGTACAGCACGTTCCCCACCATCAATTATTTATTGCGCGCGGCACACTATGCAGAATATAAACTCATTTTTTTAACAGTTACATACATCTTGAATGAATACATATCAAGTTATATGAATGAGCGATAGACCATAATGTATATCATCACAAACGCTTATATCTGCCTACTTCCAACAGTCAAAATATAATGTTCCATGTGATTACAATGCTAGCAACAACAATAGCACACAAAAACTATACCATAATAATAATTACATACCTACTTAACATTTAAAGCAAAAAAACACTATCATAATAATAATTACATACCTACTTAACATTTAAAGCAAAACTGCAGAATAATGAGTTCAGTTAGACCCTGCTGCATTTTCAGTTCAACGTATGTATTTGTAATGAAGAACCACTCAACATGATTTCACATGTTAAACAAAGAACAATTGATCACAACTGGTCAATTGTTCAGCACTTTTTACAACATCATTACCTATTTGACTTTGATATCACTGGAAAGGAGTAGAGAATGTAAAGAAATGCATCTATACTTACGACTAAATGATAGCTATTTACCAAGCACATTAATCTTTACAACGTCTACTTTTTTGCTACTTATTTTCTATGCTAATATTCTGCTCGAAAAATATGAACACGTCAACAGATATACAACAAGGTGCATTTTATGCATAAAGGAAGGTAGTCGTCCTCTGTGATTAAAATACACTGTCAATTTGCAAAAAAAGAACATTATGAATTTAGATTTCAGAATACAAACAGACGGCTTGTCAAATCAAGCATCAATATTCTACATTCTACTCATGTAGTTATCACTGTTTATTACAAAAAAAACTGAACCATAATGTGCATAAAATCTTGCTCTTTTGACGAATCTTTTAACACATTGCAAATTATTAATGATGCTAATTTCCATTCTCTTCTAACGAAACTGAAAAAAATCCCATAAAATAAAGCTGCTGACTACTATATTTACCACAAACAAATAAATAAGCAAAAGAAAAGTATCTTTCTAATTAATTCTACCAAAGTTCAAAAGCTCACCGTACACAATATATGTGCGCATTAAAAAAGAAGATGCTGCTGCTACTACTTTATAGATTTTTAAAAAAAATTGTCGCCCCTTTTATAATTGTAACCTCGTTTACTAAAAATCTACTTATGTATATAAATATATTGTAGTGAAGAATTAAAACAAAAGTATTAATATTACGGTTGTAAAATTTCGTAGGAGGGCAAGAGCAAAATATAACTGATTAAACCAAAAAAATAAGCATATTGAAATATTAAAGCGTTGCAAACAGTTCAATTATTGCCGAGAAAGTGTGTACAACAAAATTGGTGCATTTTTACTGCTGCTAAATTTTAACAAAGCATTTACTACCGTTCACAAGTCGTAATTCTAACAAACAGCACGTTGGACACCTCTTTAAAAACATCCTCTGTTGTTTTCCGCTTTGGGTCAAGGCCGTCTCACACAATAGCGTGTGTAGGATGTAAATGAAATGGTTATTAGTATTACATTTACCGTCAAACATCCTCTCGCGATGCGCCATGGCTGTTGTTCTTTAAAAAGATTAGGTATTTTGCCAGAATTGTTTAATCTAATTTGCATTTTGTAGTTGCACCAATACTGATTTTATTAACAATAACTAAATGTTTGCAACGCAAACTTTTACAACAATGCCATCAAACGCAACAAGTTTTTGGCCACCTCGCCTGAGAAGCAATTGGGTCTTTTGTGTGTGCTGTCGTTGTCATCATCATCATCATCATCATTATTTCATGTACGGCCACCAACTTCACAGGCAGGTTGGTTGGCAGGTATTGTTTTTCTGACAACTTTCAACTGGAGCAACACAGTCAAATTAACAATGCACACCTCATTATGCTCATCTTCACAGAAAATGCCTTTTTAACAGACCAGCTCATCTTCATTGATCATGTTCAAGTCAATCAAGTTGTACCTACCTTATACTTTAGAGACTTGCAACGGCAACTTTTCTATCGATATTGTACGTTTTTAGCGCTAAAATTTGCACACTTTACTTGATTTATAACTGTAAAATACGACGGTTGTTGCTTATGGACATGCCAAAAGTGAAAGAAACTCTGTTATATTTATTGTGCATCTTCAGAAATACCTACGTTCTTGACCAACAAAATTTATCATAGGAGTTCTTTCTAAATTTACTACATTATAACCCTGCTTTACTGTCATGATGTAGAAAAAAATTAACTCAATTTTAATTGTTGCTGCATGATTCATAAGATACATTCTGGCAGACAACCTTTAATCAAACAACCATTGTCATCAGTATGTCTTATTTGAAGGTTTCCACGAGCTGAAAGGTGGTTCCGTTCAAAAAAGCAGTGGTATATGCATATCCATAGGCATTCCCATTAACCCACGGTTGAATTTTATGGTTTCCTGTCACATACATAAATATATTTATATTTATTTAATCGAATAGGACGCAACCCTAAGAGTCCAATAATAAATTGAGTTTTAACGTTTGCTATACGCATGTGAAAACTCGTGAGTACAAAGTTTTTTTATTGGTAGTTATCACAAAACAAATCAGTAATCAAATCACTAGCTCTAATATACTCAATAAATAACAGCAGCTCGATCAAAGCAGACGCAAACTACTTTTCATGATTTGCATTTGCACACGTAGTACAATGATCTATTTTATTATTCCATGCGTTACTCAACGTTTTATCATAACATCATCGTCCTCATCATTTGTTTTACTTTTGGACCCGTGCAGTAAAAATACCTACCGACATGCATTATATACTTTCTTAGGATTTAATTTGAATTTTAAATAATTGTTGGGATGGGTAGGTACGCATATTTGTGGTAAAAAATGATTACAAAGTGGAATTGTACGCATTATACAGCCATTTTGTAGTAAATTTTTCATTCCCTAAACGTTAAAAAAAGAAGAAGGTCAAAGTCAAAAGATACAAATTGCATCCATGTTTTATTTCTGCACAATAAAAGAAAAAAATGAGGTAGTAAAAATGTTGCAAGTGATAGCAGCATTACAAAGACAATATCATTCCGCCATTTTATTATTTTGAGGGGCAAATGATTGAATAACAATTTCCGTTTTTAAGTTACGTTTCATGTCCAATTATCCAGGAAAAGGTCATTTGTATATAAGAACTCTTGTAATGAAATGCAATATTTATATGAATAGAATTTATAATACCGTGTTGTATTTCTTACACAATGATTGTATCACAAATAACGGAAGGAAGAAGTAATGCAGTGTTGCAAATGCACACCCTTTTGTCAAAAAATAAATTCAGTGATATATTAAAAAAATAAAAACAACTAATCAATTTATATAGCTTGTCTTACCACTTTGCTTGAACATGTTTATTTTTGCCGAATCATTATTAGCTCCCCAATAAAAACAGTAAAAAATCAGTCAACCGGACATTTCCGTGAATTATTTCTTTCAATTTTTATACCTTTAAATAAATTGTAGTTTCATTTTTTTTCTCTCTCTCTCTACGGCAAGACCAGTGGACTATGCTTGCTTGTAGCAAAGAAAAAATGTTTTACACAAGCATATTATTACATTTATCAATTAATACATAATATACTAAAAGTTTTACAATCCTTTTTTGTCAATTTCCGGTATTTCATGGATTTCAACATTACTCGTTTTACATTGTTCACAGCATATTACGTAACGAACAACACAGTGAATAAAAATAGTTTTATAACAATGAGTAACAACAAAGAAAATACTGTAGCATACCTAGAGACGCTTATTATTATGCCACTGCCACTGCAGTTGTTGTTATCAAGCTTTATAGCAAGCTGGTGTTAACAAGAAGTGACGCAACAAAGCAAAATACTTGTTGTGGAAAACAATAATAAATAACAACAATGAAAATATAAACAACAAATAGAGCCCAGTAGTACAACAAGAAAGCAATTTATTGTAATGTTAAGTTGTCTTTCATTCTTTTAAAGGCAAGTACCGTTTATCTTACATGCATATTTTCATATTATAGACTTTAAATTGTAATATTTTTTGCTGAGTAACAATACAATTTGGTCTACATGCAAATCTCTTGGTGGCCTCTGTCGTCGCACTAATTTTAAATTTATGTCAGTTAGTTTTTATAATGATACAAAATATATTTTTTTAAATTAAAAACTTTGACTGGTAAAGGTAAAATGATATACCTACATAAAATAGAATGAGTGAGCTGGTGCGATTCTTTAAGTACTTTGAAAAGGACAAAATCTTATTTTGATATGCTAGCTTAAAATGCAATTATTATTTGCACTAGTAAATATTATCTTTTCAACGCACACAGCGTGTCTACTTTGTGTTCACAGCAAACAATATTATACTATAAAAACTTTGTGAACTGCGGGAGATCAACTATTCGACACCTCACGTCCACAAGCGCGTAATTAGCCGGAACTCGAGCAGTAGTAGCATCAATTTGAATGTTTGATTACTACTATTAAAAAAGCTAGGACACATGTAAAAAATCTTGTGCAAACAATATATTATGTAATTCGTAACAGATTTACTTGTTGAGTATTTTTTTGATAAAATAGATACCACTGAAAAAAAGATTGTACTATCTTTTCCGCATCTCATCTTGTGTAAAAGTTAAAGAGCAAAAAATGATTGTAATAATTCCATTGCACTAATTACACAACAAATATTATGATTTACCAACACAGCTTTTTAAACATTTAAATTGTGCTCCTAATATTAGGTAGGTATGCATATTTATTTAAAAACTGTTTTGTTACCCTTTTATATAGATACTTATAGACGAACAGCAGTTTATGGTTTACAATACTAAGTTAAATTAAAATCTAAAATATATATCACTTTATTTTTTGATATCCGACATTTGCATATTTTCTATTTCTTGAATTGAGACATAAATTGTCAATAATATTAAATATATTTCTTCTTTGACTTACAAATTAATTATTAGGTACATTTTAAAATTGACTTGTACCTCAGCATAATTAATTAGATGAAACATAAAGGTAACAAGTACCATGCATGTGTATGGTATGTAGTAGGTATATCTTTTTCACCTTCAGTGCAAATCTTTAAATGTAATACTATTATTACTATTATTACTAATTTATGCAATGACTTTTAAAACCGCTACATTGCTTGTTTCATAAAGTCAAAAGTCTTGAAAATATAATATTTTTTACATCAACTTGTATTAATTTTTTTCTTGTTATAATGCAAGTAAACACGTAGTAGGAGTGTCTTCAATCATCACTCATGTTATTTAGTGACCTCCTCACTTCACTTGATAAATAAATTATAAACACAACACAACAAGTGAGGACTTTTCTGGACGATTGGTCAATCTTGGCTAGTAATGAGTCACTTAATCAGATTTTCAATGCTTTAATGAAATTATCAAATTGTGTCGATCCTATTATTAGCGGAGATTTGACACATCGTAAATCGTAATTTAATTCAAACTCAAGCTGAGAGCTTTATAAAATAGTGTTGGCAGTATTCTTTATGTGAGTTCAATGTTATTTTGTTACTCTTTGTTGTTGGCCAACACAGTCTATTGCTTTTAAGAATAGTATTTTCACACATTGTTGTTTTGCCTGTGTTTGTGCGCTGAGAATGATTCTTTGAAAATCTCTCAAGTAATTATCCTCTTCAATTTTCTGCTTGACTGACCTCCTGCCGATGTATAAAAATATGCTTGAGAAAGGATTGTCAATATCATCAAACCAAAACCAAACCAATAATGTTTTTAGGGAGACGACTTGTTTGCTCTCCTAACTCTGATGAGCCTTGCATGGGCGCATATATAGCAATGAACTCAGCATTTTTGCAATTTTCCATCATTGTCTGCTAAATGACATGTTGATATCTTTTTATGCCTAAACACAGTGCAAGGCTTTTTAAACTTTTTAAAACTTAATCCTTTTCAATAACTGGGACTTCAATACAAGACCAAAGTCATTTTCTTTTGCAGTTGGTGCCAGCATTTTTATTACTACATATTTTCTATTTATTTGTGTAGCTCATACATGTATGTCACAACTTTGTCATGTCGCCAATACCTGGGCTCGTGTGGACGGTGGACAGTTCAAGAAAGCTTAAAATTCAAACTCAAAATAGTATTTCATGGATTAAATAGCAATTGACATATTTTTTAAAAATTTCTGTTTATTGGCTTTTGAAAATAGACCATGACCACCATACTACTAGTGTCGTGCTGAGCCCCATATTTAAATACAACCCCTTTTGCAATTCTTGACAGGTGCATTCCACCACTTACAAACAAAAATAAAAACGTATTAATTTA